>OY755245.1:19096723-19400627 GCA_963576725.1 Azorinus chamasolen
TTTGGTCTATTTTAGATACTTATGACATGTGATCAAAATAGTGTATTTGTGATTGAGTTGTTGTTGTGGTCGGTCCCCACGCATTCCCTCTGCTTGGGCGACGACAGGAAGTACATTCTGGAGACGGAAGGATGTTGTCGAATGCTTTTGTACGTTGTTCTTTCTGTCGTACCCCTAATTGCTCTGACTTCAGAAAAGTCATCGAGTATAATTGTGACTGGCTTTAGTTGGTTGAAAACACATGATTATATGGTACAATTTCCAATTCGTGCGTTTTAACGGATCCTTTTTATGCCCCCAACGGCGGGCATATAGTAATCGCATTGTCCGTCCTTCCGTCTGTCCGTCCGTCCAATATTTCGTGTCTTTCTGTAACTTTTTTTTTATCTGTGAATGAATTTCAAAATAACCTGGCACAAATGTTCACCACACAAAGACGATGTGTCGCGTTCAACTCCCTGGTCCATGGGTCAAAGGTCAATATTATCCTTCAGGGTCAAAGGTCGGCGGCATAAGTGTTTCACAAACACACTCTTGTTTCTATATATTCCTTTTTTGCATGTATATACACTGCTGTGATAGCCGTCACTGTTGTTGTCGAACAGCCAGGCGGCGGGTTGTATTTATTTACACTGTTCCTCTGTATGGTGTGACAAACGTTGCAATATTAATTTTTCATTTGATTATTTTTTTATTTGATAATATTTTTTTTCATTTGATAATGTTTTTTTAATCCAATATTTTCTTTTTCTCATTCGATGTTTGATATTTTTTCATTAGAAAAAAAAATTCTCATTTGATGTTGTCAAAAATGTTTCTCATTCGATGTTTGAACATTTTTCATTTGATAAAAAAAATTCTCATTTGATGATCGAATGAATTGGTGTTGCGAAAATCTTTTTCATTCGATAATTTGCCTCATCACTGTCTGTCAACAACACCGGAAATAGCTATTAGGCGAAACGAAGAAAGTGGTAAAATTGATCAATACCATGTAAATTCTGAAAATGGGTGATCCCTCGAAAGCAAAAGTAGAAATGCAAAAGAGAAAATTGCAGACTCGGTTTTATTGAGTCTGTTCATGAGTAGTAATTAAAAGTGCAACACTACTCACGCCCCCTAGCACCGGCTTAAGCAGTATTCAATTTTCAAAACTAATAACATGAAAACTAATGATCCCGAAGGACCAGAAAATATAACAACACTGAGAATGAAGTACGGGGCGACTAGACAATCCTTTGTTATTTTAACTCTCATTATCTTAACCATCATAGATAAATCACTCCCGGGTCCATAGATATTTGATTACGTCACTCAGAGTTTCAACTCTTGCATAAGTTGGCAATATCAGAATATTTAACCTGTAAAATACTTCCCTAGTAGCGAGGAAAAGTCAACGCCACTTGATATTTGGGTCTTATTTAAGGAAACTTGTATTTGTATATTCATGAATTAACTGCCGAATCGAAGCATATGATTGTTTTGTTTTATGTACCAAAATTGTATCCTTCCATACATTGTGTAAGAAGATATTACAACATTCATATGTAGGATTGTGTACGGCGAATAGTTGTTACGGTGTACGGCGAATGGCGTTTCTGGTGATTTTTAGTAAAACGTTGAATAGCTTCAACAGTTTTCGAAAGAAAATACTTTAGATAAGGATGGTATCTTAACCGACAGTTTCGAACAAGGACCCGTGAGTTAAATTACATTAATAGGCTACTTAACAATTTAAGAACATTGCTTTAGAGTTGATCAATGTGCTCATTCAAGTTGAAGTTCTATTCTTAAGTGTGTTACTTATGGATTTTCATGAATACGTTTCCTGCTTTATGACAGCCATTCGAAAGCAAATAGTGCAGAGAAATGAATCTGGCCCTACTATGTTTGCAAATGCTTAGATGTGTGTTTCTATACAGAAAAGGCATGAGATTTGTTTCTGGCAAAGAATATAGTAGAACCTGTCTTAACCGACCATAAAAAAGGTCCAGTTATGGGTCTGTAAGGCAGGTGGTAGAGTAATACAGGCTACAATTAATACAGAATGCTCCTATGAGCTTTCTGCACTACTTTTGCCTTGTATTAAGTAACCTCCTGCTTTTAAGACTCATGTGTTCAATATATGTATGTATATACAGTTACTTTTCATCGTATTAACCACTTTCTACTAAAGAAATTTAATACGAATTATTTAACCCTTTACCTGTTCAATATTTATGCAAGAATAATGCCATCATGAATATTAGCCATTTTTGTGTAATGTAAATTTTTCAAGTGAGGTATTTCTTTTGACCAAAAAAAAAGTTGATCTATAAATCTACACATCTATACATGTAACGTCATAAGCAAACAGCAGATCCTGATCAGACGGTTCCTAAGTGCCATCTGGTTTGGATCTACTCAGTTTGCAAATGCGTAAATATAAGTTTATATAAAGAAAAGCATTAATGATTTAATCAAGATTTCTGTAACCAAGGGTTTCTCTAGAGAAACTATACTCGTCGAGTGTGGGGAGCGAACTCGAGTCCTCGAGATTCCTAGTCAAATAATCTACTGCGGCACGATAAAGGCCGGATTGCATAGCAATGCTGTACACGTGTTGATACAGGTCAGCTACAGCCTGGGGCATACGAGGGCTGATTGATAACCTGAGAACTTTGTATTGAAGGAGTTAAGCAGGGATGTCATTTTTCTGTCCTTCTATTCCCTGACTATTTAAGGCTGTGTGCCCGAAGACTGATGTCATTTGGTCAGTGTATGCCAAAGAAGGTACTTGATTGGTGTGTGCGCGTGTGCGTGCGTGTGTGTGTGTGTGGAGGGGGTATTAAAATTTGGCTTTTTATTTTTCATATCATTGTTTACGCAGGGGGTTCTCTCATTGCAATTAATATAGCGGACTTTCTTGTTTAAACAAACACCAGTCAATTCAAATACAAAGTGATTAATAAACTAATTTTTCATTCATACATATATCTTATGGTATCCGAGTTTCGTGAATGCTCGGATGCATGCAACAGTAATTAAAACTGAAATGTTCAGACCTAGAAATTCACTTACACATCTTTAATTTGCCCCCCCCCCCCACCCCGGGAAAACTTAGAATAGAGTGGTTTCAAAAAGTGACTTTTACAGAGGTGTCAATAGGATGAGCCGGTTAAATCTTACATGACAAGATGAACGTTTATCAAAGTCTATTTCTACTTGGCCTTCGAGTGTTGTTCCATTTTGGCCATACTAATGTTTTCACCTATCAGATTGATGTTACACACGTGCGCAAGTGCGTGTCGCTAGCTACGCCCCTGTGTTTAGAAGTTGGCTTGTAGTCTTCGCGGCTGACGCTGAAATGTTCGATCCACTGCAAGCGCACTTCTTCACTGCGAGAAATGGTGTGCAGTTTGTAAGGCACCCAACACGGGCAGTTTTTATGCAGATTTTTTTCTCCTTACCGTTGCACCATTGATAAAGTTTCTTTTGATTGTTATTGCAATAAAAAGCAGCACATTACTTCCCTGAACTACTTTCGTATGGCATTATAACTTATTATTCTATACAAATTCCTAAAATATCGATCATAAAACAAATCCATACAACCTAAAATATTTATTTTTATCAGCAAAACTTAACAGTACCATAATGACGGAGAGTATTCATGAGCAATTAATTATGTAATCATTGTTATGTGCAGATCCGTCAAAACCGAAAGTAGCGCAATAGTAGATGTGGATACTCTGCCATTTGTTCCTTCTAAAAGTTTCCTCATTTGCTATTGCACAACCTACATTTTAATTCTATATCAATGGCATTTTCATGATAGACATGAGGTGTCAGTTTATTTTCCTCGCACTGACATTAGGGAACGACTATAAATAAAATTTAGCCGTAAAATGCCGCACACCACGCAAACTATTTGTCGAGCAGTCTTCATAACAGTAAAATATATTACTATTCGCCGTACACCTATTCACCTATATATGTAATGTGTATAGAGCTGGAGAAAAGTGAATGTTTTAAATTGTGTCGTTTTGAAACCATTGTGATAAATAGAGCATTTGCTCCTATGGAGCAAGTGTTCTGTTTATCACAATGATTTCAAAATGTGACTTACAGAGGCTCCAAAATGCGTCACTAGGAGAGAATGTGTCAACGTGCATAGAAATGGCAGAGACTGTACAAAGCACATACTGCATGGTTATACTGGTAGATACATACTTACAAGTTTTAATTTTAGAATGAACTCATCATTTATGAACTTTTTTAATGATGGAATGCATTGGAACGATCATCGCTGAACATTTCAGACTTGAATCTTCACGGTCTGTCAGTTAGTCATATTCGATATTTCCTGTCGTTTAGAGGCGTTAATATGAAAGAAACGATCATTTCCAATACATATGAAAAAACTTGCACGGGCTATTTCAGTATTCTTAGCTGAACAAAGCATATCAAAGGCGTCAACACTGAAAAGTGCAAACCACTAGATCTGATATTCATTTATTCATTCCCAGCTAGTCTGATTTGTTCGTCCAATGAAATCCAAGCTTACAACTCCATCTAGTAGCCTATCCCATGAGGCAAATTATCGAATGAAAAAAAATTCGCAACACCGATTGATTTTTTTTCCATTCGATCATCAAATAAGAACTTTTTTTATCAAATGAAAAATGTTCAAACATCGAATGAGAAATATTGTTGGCAATATCAAATGAGAATTTTTTTATCAAACGAAATTTTTTCAAACATCGAATAAGAAAAAGAAAATATTGGATTAAAAAAATATTATCAAATGATTTTTTTTATCAAATAAAGAAAAAAATCAAAGTAAAAAATGAATATTGCAACGTTTGTCACGCCATACTCTGAAAGTGTGTAGATGGGAGTAGAGTGAGGTTGGACGCGTAAGGTTGATAGGGTGTAGATGGGAGTAGAGTGAGGTTGGACGCATTAGATTGATAGGGTGTAGATGGGAGTAGAGTGAGGTTGGACGAGTAAGGTTGGTAGGGTGTAGATGGGAGTAGAGTGAGGTTGGACGCGTAAGGTTGATAGGGTGTAGATGGGAGTTGAGTGAGGTTGGACGCATTAGGTTGATAGGGTGTAGATGGGAGTAGAGTGAGGTTGTACGAGTTAGGTTGGTAGGGTGTAGATAGGAGTAGAGTGAGGTTGGACGAGTTAGGTTGATAGGGTGTAGATGGGAGTAGAGTGAGGTTGGGCGCGTTATGTTGATAGGGTGTAGATGGGAGTAGAGTGAGGTTGGACGAGTTAGGTTGGTGGTGTAGATAGGAGTAGAGTGAGGTTGGACGAGTTAGGTTGATAGGGTGTAGATGGGAGTAGAGTGAGGTTGGGCGCGTTAGGTTGATAGGGTGTAGATTGGAGTAGAGTGAGGTTGGACGAGTTAGATTGATAGGGTGTAGATTGGAGTAGAGTGAGGTTGGACGCGTTAGGTTGATAGGGTGTAGATGAGAGTAGAGTGAGGTTGGACGAGTTATAGGGTGTAGATGGGAGTAGAGTGAGGTTGGACGCATTAGGTTGATAGGGTGTAGATGGGAGTAGAGTGAGGTTTGACGCGTTAGGTTGATAGGGTGTAGATTGGAGTAGAGTGAGGTTTGACGCGTTCCCTAACCGTGCTCATTTTACCACTGACCTTTCCAAGGCGGTATTCCTGTCTTCACACTGTTTTGTGTTTGTATCGTATATCTTTCATACTTTTGTACTTTTTAATTTGTATGTGTGTATGAGTGTTCTTCTATTGTTGTGTGCTTGCGCGCATTTCATTTGTGCTTTTAATGTAGCTGTGTACTGTCGTGTGTCTTTTTCAAATTTCCCGTCTGGCTTCTAGTCTAGTTTAGCTGCCTTTGCTTCTGAATGATCTCCTACTTTCAGAATTTATGTACTTCACAACAGCAGGTGTTACGTACACATGTGTCAGCCGTAACAAAGTCACCCCGTACTTCATTTGTTATATATTCTGGTCCTTCGGGGTCATCAGTTTCAATCCGTTTAATTATTAAAATTGAATATCGCTTAAGCCGGTAGTATGGAGTGTGAGTAGTATTGCACTTTTTATAACTGTATAGTCATATGTGTATGCCTGTAAAATGTGTATAGCTATAGAATGTGTATGGCTATAAAAATTTGTCTTACCATAGACTATGACGACATATGTGTATGACTTAGAATACGTATGCATATAGAATGCGTATGCCTATAGAGTGTGTTTGACTATAGCATGTGTATGACTATACAATGTGTATGACTATAAGGTGTGTATGACTTTAGAGTGTGTATGACTACAGAATGTGTATGTATACAGAATGTGTATGACTATATGGCGTGTACATGTATGACTATAGAGTGTGTCTGGCTATAGCGTGTGTATGACTATAGAATGTGTATGGCTATATAGTGTGTATGACTATAGAATGTGTATCACTATAGAATGTGTCTGACTATAGAGTGTGTATGACTATAGAGTGTGTCTGACTATAGAGTGTGTATGACTATAGAATGTATATGACTATAGAGTGTGTCTGACTATAGAGTGTGTATGACTATAGAATGTGTATGACTATAGAGTGTGTATGACTATAGAGTGTGTACGACTATAGAGTGTGTATGACTATAGAGTGTGTCTGACTATAGAGTGTGTATGACTATAGAATGTATATGACTATAGAGTGTGTCTGACTATAGAATGTGTATGACTATAGAGTGTGTCTGACTATATAGTGTGAATGACTATATAGAGCGTGTATGACTGTAGAGTGTGTATGGCTATAGAGTGTGCATGACTATAGAGTGTGTCTGACTATATAGTGTGAATGACTATATAGAGCGTGTATGACTGTAGAGTGTGTATGGCTATAGAGTGTGCATGACTATATAGTGTGCCAGGCAAAATTGCTTTTGCAATTCCAGATGGTTGTGTTACATGGTTGTCTTCTATGTCCTTGTTTGTAGAATTGTTTTGGCAATTCCTGATGACCGTGTACCGAGGCTGCCTTATTGATCGCCGCATGAGCGGCGATCACTAATGGAATGTTCAAAAGTATTTACCCATGTAGGAGGGGTAGCGACAAGTTTTACATAGTCTATTCTGCGTACATCGGTGAGATGAACCAAATGAATTGGCACATGAGAGCGTGGCAGAGAATAGTTTCTATCTGCATTATTGATGTAGTGAAATATGTGATGTAAAAACCTTCATACGATGTTTAAAAAGAAATTTATCAAACAAATGTACAATAATAACAATAATTATGACACTTTTTTCGTCGAAGTATCGACAATAAATGCCAAAAACAGTTTTGTAAACATAAATGAAGCCGGGTCAAAGTCGCAGAATTGAAGCCGGGTCAAAACTGTAGTCGTGCACCTGTTTGCGGTGCTCTCGTTCTAAATTATGCCCTTCAGAGATTTTGAAATATCGTGGATGGACCAGTTTCGGTGCACTTAGCAATCAAACTGATCGCGGTGATCACAAATCTTAAAATTTTATGAAAAAAATTAATAGTACCTTTGTAATAGGTCTTCTAAGTTAAATCTGTATACATTAATTCCCAAAATATTCCTTATTTATCGCGGTTGAAACCGTTTTAATGACGTAGCCATTTTGTGTTATTTTGTGTTTATCTGCCCTATTTCGGTGCGGCTTTTTTTTATCCAAATACAGTGTTCAACAAAAGCGTATGACTACATTTGTAAATTAAAAGTAGTAGGTATGTAACTTATTTTTTAACTTTGAACTGTTAAAACAAAATGAAATGCATATCAAACAAATTATGCATGTTGTAACGAGTTTAAAGTATTTTTATAACAAGAACTCATTTATTGTCAATGTTCTTACCTTGTGTAAACTCATTTTTTCCCTGGAATTTGTGCATTTTGACTAAAAACACCTCTAGTAAGACTTTTTTCCAGTAAAATATTATTAGATTTAAATCTAGTAGGTATCTCTTCGGCATGAATAAAATTAGGTATCTATCCTGTATGAATAAACTAAAGTAGGTATCTGCTATGTAAGGTCTCTCTCCTATGTGAAAAATATAGTGAAGGACATACTTTTGGACATAGCCTGTACTTGAAAAACAGTGAGCAGAGACATTGAAGTCATGTGACTTTGCTGCAGCATATTACAACAAATGTGTATCTCTACAAAATTGAGAGAAATGTTTTCAAGACAGTATTTTTTGGAACAAACGTTATCTAAGTGAAAACGGACATAAGGAAAATGGCTGAAATTACTATGCTTTATCAAATTTAGTAAGTAACTTAACTGTTTGCAGCACATTTTAGATTTTTTTGACAGCGATGACAGGTATTTGTTTATTTAGTGGATTGCAAAAAGTGATGACGTAATTCAGCTCTTCTTAAAGAAGATATCGTTTCCCAAGTAAAGTGCACCGAAATAGGGCATGCACCGAAACAGGGCCATCGACGATATTACAGTTTTGTTTAATGACCATTGTTTATTGTCCAAAAATGTCGACAAAAGTAATACATACATCATGTTAATTCAAACAGACATGGTTATTATTCTACCGGAGGCTCTACATGGTCAAAATCGAATTCCGTCGTCTCGGTTTCTATTTTTAGATAGGGCTAACGTCACTCGTTAATGGAACTGAACAGGCTATATTTAGGTCTATAAACCATCACCTTGTAAGAGTTTATTGATTAAATTATCATGAGAGTGATAAATGTTTTAATGAAGTTTTATTGTTTTATTTATTTTTATTTAAAAAAGTCGTTTTATTTTTTTTATTTATAAAAGTCGTCAATATAGTAGCATGATAACTGTATATACATCTTAAATTTCCCTTGAAGTATGTCTGGCCTGATAGCGTAGTGGTTACCACGGTCGCCTATCGTGCAGTCAGCCCTGGTTCGATTCTCACCGCTGACGAAAAAATATTTTTCTCTCCTTTTCCTTTCTATTTTTGTTTAATGACGGTTTGGGTTTTTACTGGGATAGTTAATGATAATTATCCATATTAAGTGTTTTTTCTTTCAACTTATACGTTATTTTTGGTAAAACAAATTTGTAGAAAAATTAAAAATAGTTCCTGTTGTAAGAAGAAATTCCTACACCTACTTTACAAATAAACCTCTACTGTACATATAAACTTAGGTTTATTACGCTACCCCTTTATTACGTCACTAGCGGCTGTAGTGACGGGTAAAATATTTATCCTCTTACGTTTTGGTATCGTCAATATGCCTCTGAACCAATCAATGACCGCCCTAGATATTTGTGTCAAATTTCATGTGATACTTCCAACAATGCATATGTCATAATAGTTTTACCAGGTATTTACTTGTTACAGTTTGCAACAGAGTTCTTTATCAGCATGCCATAGTATTTTTTCTTGTTTACATAGTTATTTGTTTCATAATAAATGACTATATTTTTATAGCCTTGTCTCTTTATTATCACCTTGTTAGAGAAGGGGAGTAGGATATTCATTTATCCTCATTTTTTTTAGCTCACCAGAGCACGTGGATCGTTGGATGTCCCTCGTCTGTTGTCCGTTGAGATACCACATTCTGCACTTGATCTCTAAGTAAATTGGTTTGCGTTTTGCCCTGCATGAAATTTAGGTCAATCTCGAATATGGGTCACCTGGGCTCAAAAACAAGGTCACTAGGTCAAATCTTAGAAAAATCTTGTTAATGCTCTAGAAGCTACAAATCTTATTGGATCTTACTGAAATTTTATCAGAATGTGTCTCCATGAAATCTACGCCAAGTTCGAATATTGGTCATGTCGGGTCAAAAACTAGGTCACTAGGTCAAATCTTACAAAATCCTAAACACTCTGGAGGCCACATTTTGCACTTGATCTTTAAGTAAATTGGTTTGTGTATTGACCCTGATGAAATCTAGGTCAAGTTCGAATATGAATCGCCTGCAGTCATAAACTAGGCCACTAGGTCAAATCATAGAAAAATCTTGTTCACACTCAAGTGGCTACAAATGTTATCAGATCTTACTGAAATTTTATCAGAATGTTTGTCCACATGCAATCTTGGTCAAGTTCAAATATGGATCATGACGGGTTCGAAACTAGGTCACTACGTCATTACACTCTAGAGGCTACATATCTCGTTAAGTTTTTAATGAAATGTTGTATTTCAATTGTCTTAACAAAACAGTTCCTTATTAAAAACCTTCCTTGTACACAAATTTCGCGGCGATCCAATGCCTTGCATCAGTATTCGTCTTGTGTGTTCTTGTACTGTTGCTGACGACCGTGTGATGTTGTTGTCTACTGTGCCATTAAACTATGCCTTGTATGATTGTTTGTACGATTCCTGGTGACCGTGCCACGTGATTGTCGTATGTGTTATTGTAATGTTGCTGATGGCCGTGTAACGTGACTGTCTTATGTGTTATTGTACTATGCGTTGCATGATTATTTAGACGATTCCCGGAGACCGTGTCACATGGCTGTCTTATGTGTTCTTGTACTGTTCATGGTGACTGTGTCACATGACTGTCTTATGTGTTCTTGTACTGTTCATGGTGACTGTGTGACGTGGCTGTCTTATGTGTTCTTGTACTGTTAATGGTGACTGTGTCACGTGGATGTCTTATATGTTCTTGTACTGATCATGGTGACTGTGTCACTTAGCTGTCTTATGTGTTCTTGTACTGTTCATGGCGACTGTGTCACGTGGCTGTCTTATGTATCCTTGCACTATGCTTTGCATGACTGTTTGGACAATTCCTGATGACCATGTAACGTGACTGTCTTATGTGTTATTGCACTGTTCCTGATGACCGTGTAACGTGACTGTCTTATGTGTTATTGCACTGTTCCTGATGACCGTGTAACGTGACTGTCTTATATGTTATTGCACTGTTCCTGATGACCGTGTAACGTGACTGTCTTATGTGTTATTGCACTGTTCCTGATGACCGTGTAACGTGATTGTCTTGTTTGTCCTTGCACTATGTTTGCATAATTGTCTGGACAGATGATCATGGGGCGTGGCTGTCTTCTGTACCATTTTACTGTACTGTACATGATTGTACGAGTAGGCGGCAGTTCCTGATGACCGTGTGGCTTCTGTGTCCTTGTATTATGCCTTGCAGGGTTGTATGGGCAATTCATGATGGCTGTGTCGTGACTGTCTTCTGTTCTCATGTGCTCTTCTGGTGTGAATGTGTTTTGTGCCATTGTTCTTGCTATTGCTGATGGCCGTGTTGGCGTACTCGTACTATTTCAGCTTGGTTTTCCTGGTCCAATTTTTCTCTTTTCCGTGGAAATGTCATCTTTGTTGGAGCATCTCAATACAAGACTCACAGAGGGTAACGAATATGGAGGTGACCAGTGAACACACTAGTCTGATCTTTTGGCTGATCTTATTTCTGCAGTTCCAGATGGTCTACATTTTTGTCATAGTTGCTGGGTAACTGCGTTGCAAATTTTTATCATGGGGCGCAAAAGCTGTACAGATGACAATTTGGCGAAGCAGCCTTTGATCTGGGTCTCAAGAATGATGACTAACGAGCGCAGCCCTATGATCTAGGTTTAACTCATTCCCTCCAAGACTACTTTTAGACCTAACCTCTTTGAAAAAATCTACCGAAAATAGGTATTTACTAGAGAAAATGAAATTTTTAGAATTGTGTAGTATTGAAACCATTGTGATAAATGGAGCATTTGCTCCTATGGTGCATATGCTATATATATCACAATGGTTTCAAAATGTGTCTTTTACAGAGGCACCAAATGCGTTACTAGGAGGGAGTGAGTTCAAGAGTGATAACTAACAGGCGAAGAAGCCCTTTGACCTGGCTATAAAGCTTGGTGGCTAACTAGTGGAGCAATCCAAATTCCGCTCTTGATGACTGACTGACTGACTGACTGACTGTCTGATCTGGTTCACATGCTTGATGGCTAACTTGAACCGTTCTATGATCTGGGTCTAAAGCGTATTGGGTAACATACGGAGAAGCCCTCTGGCCTGGATCTAAAGCTTGCTATCTAACTTGAGGAACAGTCCTATGATCTGGGTCTAAATTTTATGACATGTGAAAAGGTCATCTGGTTTGAGTCTAAAGTTTGGTATCGGCTTACTTCAGAAACAGTCCTATGATCTCGATCTAAAACCTGGCGAAGCGAAGCAGTCCTCTGGTCTTGGTCAAAAGCTTGGTCACTACCTTGAGGAACAACAAAAACATAATGATCTGGGTCTAAATATTGATGATTAACTGAAGATCCCTCTTATCTGTATCTAAAGCTTGGTGGTTTACTTGAGGAACAGTTTTATGGTCCGGGTCTAAATCCTTGTGATTTACTTGAGGAATCCTAAGGTCTGAGTTTAAAACGTGGTGGTTTACTTGAGGAACAGTCCTATGGTCCGGGTCTAAATCTTGGTGATTTACTTGAGGAATCCTGCGGTCCGGGTCTAAATCTTGGTGATTTACTTGAGGAATCCTGCGGTCCGGGTCTAAAGCGTGGTGGTTTACTTGAGGAACAGTCCTACGGCCCGGGTCTAAATCTTGGTGATTTACTTGAGGAATCCTGCGGTCCGGGTCTAAATCTTGGTGATTTACTTGAGGAATCCTGCGGTCCGGGTCTAAATCTTGGTGATTTACTTGAGGAATCCTGCGGTCTGGGTCTAAAGCGTGGTGGTTTACTTGAGGAACAGTCCTATGATCTAGGCCTGACGCTCCATTGCTATAAGGCGAAGACGCCCTCTGATATGGATCTGAAGCTTCATAGCTAGCATGCAAAGAATTCAATTGATCTAGGTCTAAAGCTTTGAACAATCATGCGATCTGGGTCTAAAGCTTGTCGATTAACTTGCCGAGCATCCCTCTGATCTGGATCTACAACTTACTGATTGGATGGTGAAACAGTCCATTGCTTGATGGTTAAATGTCCGAGCAGTCCTCTGATCTGGGTCTAAGGTTTGATTGCAAGATGGCGAAGTAGCCCTCTGAACCGTGTCTCTTCATTAGGATCCAAACTATTTGATGCAGTAATTATGCTTTTGAAACAAACAAGAAGAAAATGTACACACTACAAATTGAAACAGACTACATAGTTTGCAAACGGCATTGTTAGTAACGAAATTGTCTCATTGTTAGTAACGAAATTGTCTCATTGTTAGTAACGAAAGTGTCTCATTGTTAGTAACGAAAGTGTCTCATTGTTAGTCTCTCATTGTTAGTAACGAAAGTGTCTCATTGTTAGTAACGAAAGTGTCTCATTGTTAGTAACGAAAGTGTCTCATTGTTCAAAGGGTTAAATCTTTTCCCCGCATATTGACGCCTTTCTACGGCTCTGTAAAAGTCACTTTGTGAAACCATTGTGACGAATATCTGGCATTTGCTCCTATGGAGCTCTACTTATCGCAATGTTTTCAAAACTACACAATTCTAAAAGTTTCCTTTTCTCTAGTTTAAGCTCCTTTTCGGTAGATTTATTCAAAGAGATTGTGTCTAAAAATAGCCTATGAGGGAATGGGTTAAAACTGACACAGCATTTTCAGGGTGAATCATAAGGCTGTGAAGCATCCGTGTGGAATGATAATAACAGTGTCCGTTATCCACCTCCCCACTGAAGTGGGCGTGTCCGCTGGCTCCAGCATGTTGGGTAACACAAAAAAAAAAAAACGCCGTAACTGCGGCGTCCTCGCATCTGAATCATTACATCCCATTCGGAAGACCAAGGTACCGCACACAGGGAAGAAGCTGAATAGATACGTAGTATTCTATCCATGTCTTGATTTGATCATAATTCCAACAACAATGCGATTTGAAAATAGTTAAAGAACACGATGCCTTTCTCTCCTTTTTGTCTAGTATGCTATACTCCATTCTCTCTCTCTCTCTCTCTCTCTCTCTCTCTCTCTCTCTCTCTCTCTCTCCTCTCTCTCTCTCTCTCTCTCTCTCTCTCTCTCTCTCTCCCGTACAATCTTCCCAAATTACATTTTCAACACTAAATATCTATCGTCTAAAAAGAAATTTCAACTGCTTCATTTATATTAGTAATGTCCTTCCTTTTTGTTTCGAAAGACAAACAGCGTCAGAGTATCAATAGCTTAATGTCTCGTCCGAACCCAGTATGTAGTCTTGTAGGATTGTAGTCTCTTTGAGTAGCGCCAAACAGGGCAGATCTGGATGCAAACTATTATACAAGTTGCATTCATCTCTCGACTAGTTCTCTGTGAGAGAGTATTGTCGCTGTTTAACGAGGCTATGGGTTCACATAATTGAGTGATATTTTATTCTGTAATCTAAGACATTCACTTTTAATGCAATATTTCATATTCAGTGTTCGACCAATACATTAAGAATTACGCATCTATCAAAGCGATCCATTTAAAAATGAATTATCGCAAGCGCATTAGAATAACTCCATGTAATATACCCTCCGATATTGAGTCAATTAAGATGGACTTTAAGATTACGAATAAAAAAGGTCAACTGCTATAATTCTGACTGATGTGAAAAGAGTTGTATTAATTGACCTCATAAATATTCATAATTAACAAATGGACGATTAGCCACCGATTCGTATTATTTAGCGATTAAATGATATAGGCATTTTCAACATTTTGGTGTTAAATTAATACCACATTAGAAATAAAATTGTTTGTCTAATTGCTCAGCGATCGTCTTACACAGTCAAGCGTGCTAGAGGATAAATACATGATTTATTAGATTATTTGTTGATGATAGACTCTATGTAGTTTACCTGTGAAATGTTAGAAAATGGAGGCTAGAATTACAGCGAAGGCGTTAAATTCGAGAGTATGCAGCCCAATTCAACTAATTGGCCGGGTATCATGTTTCTATGGCGGGTGGTTTGGTAGGCACCAAGACGTGTTTTAATACAGCTCAATATCCAAATCTACAGACACAAATGCCACCAACACGTGTACTTGATTACCTGATTTTTGAGTAATAAAAACTGGAAAACCTTTGTTCAATGAACATTCATATAAGAAATAAACACACAATGAATACAAATACAGTTGAACTTCGACATCTCGAATTCCAATGGACCATACAAATTACTTCGAGATAACACATGTCCGAGTCATCCGATTTCTAACCCGTACAATTTCTCAAGTTCACAGCTTAATGCAGGTTTAAAGTAATCCTGAAAGCTCCTGTGGGAGCATTACGTTCGACCTGCATTAAGCTGTAACATCTGTTTCTACATAAATTATGCGTAGTGATACATTTTAGAACAATTCTGTATTGTACAATTTGGAAGGACCGAACTTTTACTTCGAGTTATCCAAAAGTTCGAGTTGTATAAGTTCGAGATATCGAAGTTTAACTGTAGCTAATTCTTTCATGCTGCTATATGAACATAGGAAATGTTTGCGATGGCAGACACTGCAGGATCAGATCAATTCCCACAGGAGCCGTCTGGTCTGGATCTACTCTGTTTGCAAATACGTTAAAATGCGTATTTATGGAGCAAATTTTCTTTTTTCGCATTGCTGCTGTTGCTTTCGAAGGCTTTCCTACTTTCAGAATTTAACACTTTACTCCACAAATTACGCCTTTGCAAATAGAGTAGAACCAGGCCCAAGTCATAGAACCAGGCCCAGATCATAGAACCAGGCCCGGGTCATAGAACCAGGCCCAGATCATAGAACCAGGCCCAGATCATAGAACCAGGCCCAAATCATAGAACCAGGCCCAGATCATAGAACCAGGCCCAGGTCATAGAACCAGGCCCAGATCATAGAACCAGGCCCAAATCATAGAACCAGGCCCAGATCATAGAACCAGGCCTAGATCATAGAACCAGGCCCAGATAATAGAACCAGACCCAGATCATAGAACCAGGCCTAGATCATAGAACCAGGCCCAGATCATAGAACCAGGCAAAGATCATAGAACCAGGCCAAGATCATAGAACCAGGCCCAGATCATAGAACCAGGCCCAGATCCTCATGCAGCATCCGTCTGGGCAGGGTCTGTTCTGTTTGCTTATGGTACGATATAGTTAATTATGATTCAATAATTACTGCAATGACTAAACATTCCTGTGTCCGTGTGTCATTATAAAACTAATCTAACGACTATTCACTATTGACTGTGCTGATGAGTGTTAAACCCGAGACTGTGCTGATGAGTGTTAAACCCGAGACTGTTCTAACAAGTGTTAAACCCAAAGACTGCATTGATGAGTGTTAAACCCATGACTATACTGATGAGTGTTAAACCCAAGACTGCGCTGATGAGTGTTAAACCCAATACTATACTGATGAGTGTTAAACCCAAGACTGCGCTGATGAGTGTTAAACCCAAGACTGTACTGATGAGTGTTAAAACCGAGACTGTACTGATGAGTGTTAAACCCGAGACTGTGCTGATGAGTGTTAAAACCGAGACTGTACTGATGAGTGTTAAACCCAAGACTGTGCTGATGAGTGTTAAAACCGAGACTGTACTGATGAGTGTTAAACCCAAGACTGTGCTGATGAGTGTTAAACCCAAGACTGTGCTGATGAGTGTTAAACCCGAGATGAGTGTTAAACCCGAGACTGTGCTGATGAATTCACACCTAGATTACAGATAACTGTTCATTTTAAAAATGTTGAATTTTGATACGAACCACAACCACACTTCCGATTATAAAGTATGTCATACTATTACGACTTTTTGTGCGTTCAAAAGAAACTTACAATATTTTAACAAAGTAAAACGATTTGATAATACTCTCTCAGACTTAATCGTTTCATTGACAATAATTCATGCCAAAATTCGCCCAGTTTGAGTTTTGATAAACTTTTTTACTAAATATGTATTTTAGTGCATTTGCAAACAGGATAGATCCAGTTCAGACGTCTGCTTACGGAATGACATAGATCTGAGTCTACATTTTCTGTAATTCCTGAATTCATGTTTCATTATAAACCTTCGTCTAAATAACCATTTCTTTTAAATATTCAAGTAAGAAATAATGACATCATGACTAATTGCTGGCTGGTTTGTTTGTATAATGACATGTGTACTCATAACTCTTTGATATCAGTAGATACAGTAGAGTCAGATTTATAATAATGTCATAAACAAATAGAGCACGCCCTGCCTAAACGACCCCAACGCTATCTGATAAGGGTCTGCTCTATTTGCAAAGACATGCCTTTACAAATTGTTGTGTTAATATAGTACGAGCTCTGTGTACGGGTGTTCCATATTGCTGACCGTTTGGCCATGGCCCAATGTCTGTTCTTACGACTGGAAGGTTCGAGCTTGAGTCCTGGAGCCCCGTTTATAAAAACAGAAGCGACGAAATCCCCTTAATGTGTAACTAGTAATTTAATCAGGATTATCAGTAAATGTTTTAAATCAATTATCAAAAGAATATTGAACATTATGTCTGTTTCAACTCCGATCTGTTTACCATTATTTATGTTTCAACTCCAATCTGTTGACCATTTTGTCTGTTTCAACTTCGATCTGTTGACAATTATTTATGTTTCAACTCCGATATGTTGACCATTTTGTCTGTCTCAACTTCGATCTGTTGACAATTATTTATGTTTCAAATCCAATCTGTTGACCATTTTGTCTGTCTCAACTTCGATCTGTTGTCAATTATTTATGTTTCAACTCCAATCTGTTGACAATTTTGTCTGTTTCAACTTCGATTTGTTGACAATTATTTATGTTTCAACTCCGATATGTTGCATCTTTACTTACTTGCGATTTTGTCAATCTTTTGGAAAGCTTCTCACCGAATGTCAAACAGCTTCCATTGTGGCGAGATGCTGACGGGATACTCGATTACTCGTCCGTTGTGGCAAGACGCCGCCAGGTTACTGGACTCCTCGACCATTGTGGCGAGATGCCGCCGGGTTACCCGACTCCTCGTCCAATGTGGCAAGATGCCGCCGGGTTACTCGACTCCTCGTCCATTGTGCCGAGACGCCGCCATGTTACCCGACTCCTCGTCCATTGTGGTGAGACGCCGCTAGGTTACCCGACTCCTCGTCCACTGTGGCGAGATGCCGCCGGGTTACCCGACTCCTCGTCCACTGTGGCGAGATGCCGCCGGGTTACTCGACTTCTTTTCATTGTGGCGAGATGCCGCCGGGTTACCCGACTCCTCGTCCATTGTGGCGAGCTGCCGCCGGGTTACCCGACTCCTCGTCCATTGTGGCGAGATGCCGCCGGGTTACCCGACTCCTCGTCCATCGTGGCGAGCTGTCGCCGGGTTACCCGACTCCTCGTCCATTGTGGCGAGATGCCGCCGGGTTGTATCGAGATGCCATCGTCCATTGTGGTTAGACGCCGTGAGAGACGTCGCTAGGTTACTCGACTCCTCGTCCATTGGTGAGAGACGCCGCTAGGTTACTCGACTCCTTGTCCATTGGTGAGAGACGCCGCTAGGTTACCCGACTCCTCGTCCATTGGTGAGAGACGCCGCTAGGTTACTCGATTCCTCGTCCATTGGTGAGAGACGCCGCTAGGTTACTCGACTCCTCGTCCATTGATGAGAGACGCCGCTAGGTTACTCGACTCCTCGTCCATTGGTGAGAGACGCCGCTAGGTTACTCGACTCCTCGTCCATTGATGAGAGACGCCGCTAGGTTACTCGATTCCTCGTCCGTTGGTGAGAGACGCCGCTAGGTTACTCGAATCCTCGTCCATTGGTGAGAGACGCCGCTAGGTTACTCGACTCCTCGTCCATTGGTGAGAGACGCCGCTAGGTTACTCGACTCCTCGTCCATTGGTAAGAGACGCCGCTAGGTTACTCGACTCCTCGTCCATTGGTGAGAGACGCCGCTAGGTTACCCGACTCCTCGTCCATTGGTGAGAGACGCCGCTACGTTACTCGACTCCTCGTCCATTGGTGAGAGACGCCCAAGTCGTTTGCAAATGCCAGGTCAGGTTGCAATTAAGGGTTAAAGAATCGCGTCAAAGAAAAACAAAACAAATATATCACCATATTCTACATCTAAATCTGTGTAGGGGAAAACATGCATTTTTCACTGGCGACATTAAATATAATCAAATTTAAATAAGAGACTTTTAGTAATTGATATTCTTTACCAAGCCTAACCTCAGCTTGCATAAGCAAACGGTATATTTCCACATTAGCCTTTTAAAACAATTAGCATGTGATGAAAATCAAAACTGTATCACAATTCAAATTGGACTGCCTTTAAAATAAGATGACTGCATGATTTTCGTTTCGCATTTTCCGCAAATTAGGTATTTTTAAAGAAAGAAAAAAAAAACCAGCATGCGAAAGGATTATTGGCGGCTGGGCAAAGATCGCGCAATTAGACGCGATAGAATCTGTTACACGGTGCTAGGTTCTTGTCATTGTCAGATGTAGTTCTGTGAAAACGAGGATGGCGGAAGCTTGTCACACAGTACCGTAGACGGTAATGATCTTCTCCGCCTCTGCTGAAATAAATCCAGTCGCCGTCACTTAATCGCATCGAAAACAAATCAAATGATTTTAATTAATATGCGCAATTATCCTATATTACTCTGAAATTATCTTCCGTCGTTTTACCGTGGCGTGTGATGTATGAACACAAAACGCGGGAAATCGCACGTGCGATACACAAATACGACATGGAAATCGTGTCATTTTACGGAAATAATATTTTAGAATGATTATTGATAATAGTTATATGGGGCTATAATTTCAAATGGATTGCCGGTTTCCAAATGGTTAAATAATTGTTATTTTTCTCGATGTGTTTATATTGTAAAATAGCATGGCAATCAAAAGTTAATAAACAATTAGTGGGTCGTTTCAATATTGAGTAATATTTTTTTTATAAAAGGCCTAATGATGATAATTGTCTAACTGATCCTCTGGGGCTGATATCTGAACTTCTATTGTTGTAGGCCAAATAAAATCGAACTGAAAAAGTAAATTGTCCGACGTGTATCTAATTTCTATTGAGCAAAAAATGGAATAAAACATAATGTCACATTATTTGGCGTAATTGAAAAGTTGCAGTCTCTGGCAAGCATACGTTTGTTTCCCATAGCAACCGTCGGTGTCTCGGTAAAATAATCTGCCTAGACGGTGGTCGTTACTTTCTTTAAGCTGCGAAATGTCATCTGGAAGAAACAGCGAATGACCATGAATTTTAAACAATGATGGTTAATTAGGGGCTGATAACCGTTAAAAGTATCATTAGAAACAATTATTGCGAGCTTATTATGGGCCTGCAACATGCCGGGGGGGGGGGGGGATTTAGTAGACATCACTAGATTAGACTGGAATAATACTATACACAGTAGACTCCAGACGGTTGCGCTGCATTGGGACTCGAGGTCTTGTAATAGTAACCCATTCTCTCCTACTGACGCCTTTTTGCGCCTCTGTCAAACTCATTCGTTGAAACCATTGTGATAAATAGAGCATTCGCTCCATAGGATCAACTGCTCTTTTTTATCACAATGGTTCCAAAACTACGCAATTCTAAAATTCTCATTTTCTATAGTTAATGGCTTCATGCCCCTTTTCGGTAGATTAATTTAAAGAGGTTTGGTCTATAAACAGTCTAGGAAGGAATGAGTTAAAATCATCACCGACGAAACAAGAATGCAGTCGTCGGAATATTTGCTCACATAGGACACAAAAACCAACACTGAAGCAGTACGACCCTGGCTCTAATCTGTCTCCATTTCCGTGTGTCTGATTTTGCGTTCTCTGGTGGCATACATGTACAAAATACCGGTAGTTAAAATGAAATATGGAAAGTGAAAAATTGTAGCCCCTTTTTAAAGTAAAGAAACTGATCTTTCGAATTCCATTAACAAATAGAGTAGACCCTGATCAGAAGGCTCCTATAGGAGCCTCTGATCTGGTTCTACTCTGTTTGCAAATGCATGAAAACGCGTTTAAATGAAGGAAAAGGTTACCTACAACAGCCCCTCAAAGAAAGCTATGATTTTCCCTAAAGCTCGTGTTAGCCTACTACATGTACAAGACTAGAGTTTAAAACAAGAGCTTTCTGAAAAAATATGTGCTCAGCATTCAGCTACAAATTGCTTTGCATGCAAAATATACGCGTGATTATTCATTGTTAGCTTCCGAATGGTACAACTGTATACGTGTACCCGTGTTAATGGTACAACTGTATACGTGTACCCGTGTTAATGGTACAACTGTATACGTGTACCCGTGTTAATGGTACAACTGTATACGTGTACCCGTGTTTCTGACTGATGAAGTTTTAATGACAGTAGACCTGCCAAACGATAATTAATAGACATGCAATCGAATTTTGAAGTAATATATTTCTTTTCATTAAAAGTGTTTTGTACTGATATTGATTTTTTTCTCACAATGGAGCATACATTTACGTCACTTATATCAATTAACCCACAAACCAACGGGATCTCATACATGTATCATAGGCAAACACTGTAGACCCAGATCAGAAGGATATTGGGGGAGTCCTCTGATCAGGGTCTGCATTGTTTAATGAACATATACATAATAGATCTTTGTTCAAGACGACCGACTGAAAACAAGGTGTGTTCCAAATTTCTATTTGGACGAGGATACATCGTATAGTATAGGGGTTAAAGGGCGCTGTTACCTCATATAATATGGGAGTGAAAGGACGAGGTTACTTCATATAGTATGGGAGTGAAATGACGAGGTTACTTCATATAGTATGGAAGTGAAAGGACGAGGTTACCTCATATAATGTGGGAGTGAAAGGACGAGGTTACTTCATATAGTATGGGAGTGAAAGGACGAGGTTACTTCATATAATATGGGAGTGAAAGGACGAGGTTACTTCATATAGTATGGGAGTGAAAGGACGAGGTTACTTCATATAATATGGGAGTGAAAGGACGAGGTTACCTCATATAGTATGGGAGTTAAATGACACGGTTACCTCATATAGTATGGGAGTTAAATAACGCGGTTACCTCATATAGTATGGGAGTTAAATGACAAGGTTACCTCATACATGTATAGTATGGGAGTTAAAGGACGATGTTACCTCATATAGTATGGGAGTTAAAGGACGCGGTTACCTCATATAGTATGGGAGTTAAATGACAAGGTTACCTCATGTACTAGCCTCCTGCAGGTGTTCTATATACTGAACCAAATATCAAGGTCAAGGGCACAATACTACATGCAGTCGACAACTTCACGTCTCTTGGCAGTTCCCTATCACGCTGTGTGCATATTGACGATGAAGTTAATAAACGCAAAGCAAAGGCTAGCGCTGTATTTGGGAGACTGCGTCCTACTGTATGGGACAGAAGTGCATGGTATCTCGTCCACAACCAAACTCAAAGTGTACAAAGCAGTGGTCCTAACGACTCTCCTCTACGGTGGTGAAACATGGACTGTCTACAGTAGACATGCGAGGAAGTTAACCCATTTTCACACCAGAAGCCTCAGAAATAGTCTCAATATCCAATGGCAAGATAAAATCCCAGATACAGGAGTACAAGAGAGGACCAATCTCCCCTCTATCCACAGTCTTCTTCAAAAGAGTCAAGTTCGCTGGGCTGGCCATGTGTATCGGATGTCTGACACAAAAATTCCGAAGCTACTCCTCTATGGGGAATTAGTGTCTGGCAAGAGAACAGTCGGAGGTCAGCATAGACTGGAAGAACTGGGAAAACCTAGCTCTTGTCGAACACTCTGGCGTAGGTCAGTTAGGGCTGGATGTACCCTCTCAGAAGAGTCACGTACCCAATCTGCACAGGACAAGCATGCTGCACGTACAACTAGAGCTGCTGCAGGCACATCAACTATAGTCACCGACTTCAGATGTCCAACCTGTGGATACTACTTCCGTGTCCGATTCGGACTGCCCAGTCACCTTCGGACACACAGACTCAATTCGACTGCGTGAAGCCGTGGTTTTTGTCGACGACGACAGACAAACAATAGTCAAATGTTTTTCGTTTCATTTTTCATATATCAGTTACTCTGTCAGTATGTTCCACAGCAAAGTCTCGATGATACAACCAATTCTGGATTTTTTAAAAAAGCCATCGCTTAATGCAGGACAAAGGTGATATAGAAAGCTCCCTTACGAGTATTAAGCAACTATCTGCTTTTAGAGTCGCCTATTTTAAACACTTCCCTGTTATATGTTTATTCCAAATTTCAACACCTACTGAATATTCATAAACGAAATACTTATAATACTTATAATGAAATATGGAAGGTGGACCATTGTAACCATTTTAGAAAGTAAAGAAACAGATTTTTCAAATTTCATCAGCAAACAGAGCAGACCCTGATCAGATGAATCATATTGGAACCGTCTGATCTGAGTCTACACTTTTTGCAAATGGGTGAAAACGCGAGTTTATGATGGAGAGGGTTAATAAATCGTTTAGTCTCTTTAGCGAGACTCCACTGTATAAGAACAGGTATGGCCTCGTAACATTGTTTCCTTTATAATGGTGAATAAACATATTTTATTTCATAGTTTCTTCAATGTGGAATGGTGCTACAATAGTGTCAATTCTGTTTGACATATTGTCAGATGATGGTGTTAAGAGAGTCTTTTATTTCGTCAATGTTCACTGGTCACTACAGGACACTACTGGTCACTACATGACACCTTATAAATACTCTCACAATTTACCGAGGCTTTTAATAATCTATGACAAGAAAGTGTCCCCTCTTATGATGAATGGATTTAGCGGTCTCTAATTTATCTCTGTCTTGTGCTGCCTCACACTGTGAACTGTTTTTTCTTTCCTGTTTTCTCCCACAGAACTTCTTTATAATACCTCGTAATAATAATCAAAGCTTTTCAAAAGGTTAAAATGAACAACGTCTAATAACTGTAAAATTAGAGAAATGCTTCGCTCTGGACAATTGGACAAACAAGCTTATATTACCTTTGAACTTTTCAAAAGATGTGTTATTTGTCTTAAACCTTTCAGCGACACATTTCTAATAGTCGTCTGCAAACGAATTCCTGTTAAATCATTCGGTAAAATAAGGATATGAGATAGATAAATGCAAATTTCAAAGGAAAAAAACACATGTATAGAAATAGAGTTTAAGACAAAAAGCGAGTCCCTAATCAGAGGCCGCCTTTTAAAGGGACTGCATTATTTGTCATGGGGAACTGCATTATTTGTCATGGTGCAATTTTGCCGAGTAAATCGCCGTGTCTTATCAGAATCAAGGTGTTTGAAACTCGGCCGGTTGTATCTAAAAGGATTGAATGAGTCGGAAAGTCTGTGAAATTTTCAGCAAATCAGAGATTGAGGAGACACTATTTTTAGCATGAGTAGGGTTAAAGAAAATTTGTTCCATAAATATCGAAAATAAATAACCAGAGTGGCATGGAAGAGTTTGTATCCATCGAACTACTGGACATCTCAAAATATATCTCTTATTTCCATTATGGTCCTTTACCGGATGAATATTCATGCGTGACCAAAATAATGAATTGTATTACCATGGCAACAGAAAACTTGTAATATGTTAGTAAACAGAGTATACCCTGAAAACACGGTTGCTACAGGAGCCGTCTGTTCTGGCTCTACCCTGTCACGTAAATGGTTAACTGTGGTGACTTGTCACGTGCTTGGTTATGACTGCAAACACCAATTCTAGAAATCTTACTAAAAAGCTTTTGTATTTATTTTATTCCGTTTGTATGTTTGTTAGTTTTGTTTCAGCAGCCACTCAGTGTCGCTATGGTTACAGTAGAAATTCACTAAATGGATAAATATTGCATGGTATTTAAACGCACGTGTTTGCTTCATTCATTAGGAGTGCAATGCAGAAAGCTCCTGTGGGAGTTCTCGGCCTCACTTTCGTCCTGCATTAAGCCTCCGAGTGCCTTAATGACCAAGTATTACTACTACTTGGTATTGCTGTATACTGTTTTGACAACTGTATTTGCTTAATGAAGAGATAGGACAAAGACAGACATCTACTGAGCCTCGGGGATAATCGACAAGGGTGAGTGTCTATTTAATTGTATAATAAAGAACGAATTATTCAAAATTTGCAGTACCCACAGGAAAATCACTTAGCTTAACAGTCACAAGAGATAAAGCCGTTTACGGTCCGCCCTCGGGACGCACAATTCGTTTGATCTGAAAAAGATCTCGCAAAATCTCGGCTGGAGAGTCGCCCGGATGTTGTCACCTGGTGTTTTCAAATTATCTCCCCTGGAGCAGCGTTCTCAATTAAGCATGAATAATGTTTACCACCAGAAAGGTGTGTATCTATTTCTTATGCAAATTGGCATTCATTTGCGGTGAATAATATTAATAATTACACAGGTATCGCATCTTACGAGGCCATATTACATTATAAAGACCAGAGTTTTCAATACGGGGCCCGTCACTTGAATGAAGTCAAACTCCCAATGTCTTCGAAAAAGTATATGTGTTGGGAAGTCCTTGACAACTTTTACATTTTGAGTGGAATTGTGAGTGGGATTGAGTTGATCTTCTGTATTATCAAGATCTGCTCTCTTTGCTGATCTGATTATAGTTTGCTTCATGACCAAATATTTCTGTGTTCGTATGCAGTTATACAAATCAGTGACTAGTATATTTCTTATACAGGTATAATAGTTCACAGGTAGGTATAACAGTTAACAGGTACATATGCAGAGGTAATAGACATAGTTTACGCTCGACTAATGTAACCAGTGCCAGATATTCACAAAGCTCATGGTTTTAAAGCGAAAACAAAGAACATCGCACAAACTTTCGACTTTTCTCCATCTTCTGCTGTTGTACAGGTGGCAAGTTTCATATCGATTATAATAATAAAAAGGTGAAAAACAAACCCATAAAGGAAACTATCAGCCCATAAATACATTTGTCAGCCCATAAATACATTTGTAAGAACTGATGATATCATGAATACTAATCAAATTAACTTTTATTTGTGCCATGAACACACGATTTTTAATAGAAAGTAGAAACCGTATATTATCCTATAAGTAAAGAGAGCAGACAATGATCAGGCGGTTCTCTCATGAGTTGTCTGAACTGGATCTACTCTGTTTGCAAAGGTGCCAAAGGGAGGGGGTTGATATATGTACAGGAAACCATCGAGTTGAACTAAAATTGATCTTCGTAGTTTCAGGGCCCAGGTCTGATTTAGATGGGAAGAAAATCACTTTAGTGCCGAGGATGGCCGCCAGTATTTAACCATGTTTGAGCGTTGGGCATATACGCCATGGCATAAACAGTTTTTACTAGATTTCTTCATCCCAAATATAACTATTTTATGCTCTCCGGTGTAATAAACAGGTAAATGATATCGGCCAAGGCTGAGGCCATCCCAGCTATTCAATACCAGAAAACGTTTCCAAACATAAAGTAGTATTTGGCCAATTAGTTATCGCTGTGCGTCATCGTATTCATCTCTACCTGGAAATGAACCCATTCACCTAAATATTGAGCGGTGGGTCTTAGAGAAGAATGTCAGGATTCAATGAGTCGTCGGTGGCGTGGGTCCATATGCACAGTGGGTCCATATGCACAGTGGGTTCAAGGATGGATATGCAATTGAATTTCGATATCTCGAATATTCGGATAACTCGTATCTCGGTATAACTCGAACTAAAAGTTCGGTCCTTCCAAAATTTACAATTCAGAATTGTTCTAAAATGTATCACTACACATATCTAGAAACACATGTGACAGCTTAATTAGGTCTAAAGTAATACAGAAACATTCCTTCAAATGATCATTACATGTCTTCAAAATTAACCCTTTACTTAGTGGATGCTCTTTAAAAATATTGAATGTATGCTTATCAAATACAGTAAAAACCCTCTAAACTTGACGTTCAGTCTAGTATAAATTTCGGTCTTGAAGACAGGTGACAGCTTAATGCATGGCGAGCGACACACAGATAGCTCTTCTATGAGCTCTAGGAGCTGTCTGTGGTTAGAGAGGTTTTACTGTACACACACAGACAGCTCCTCTAGGATCTCTAGGAGTTATCTGCGGTTTAGAGAGGGTTTACTGTACACACAGACAGCTCCTCTAGGAGCTCTAGGAGCTGTCTGTGGTTTAGAGAGGTTTTACTGTACACACACACACAGCTCCTCTAGGAGCTCTAGGAGCTATCTGCGGGTTAGAGAGGTTTAAATGTACACACATACAGCTCCTCTAGGAGCTCTAGGAGCTGTCTGTGGTTTAGAGAGGTTTTATTGTACACACACATACAGCTCCTCTAGGAGCTCTAGGAGCTGTCTGTGGTTTATAGAGGGTTTACTGTACACACACACAGCTCCTCTAGGAGCTCTAGGAGCTGTCTGTGGTTTAGAGAGGTTTTACTGTACACACAGACAAGCAGCTCCTCTAGGAGCTCTAGGAGTTATCTCTGGTTTAGAGAGGTTTTATTGTACACATACACAGCTCCTCTAGGAGCTCTAGGAGCTATCTGCGGGTTAGAGAGGTTTTACTGTAGCTGAATTGGTAAAATAGCATTATGAACAAATGAATAATTGACTATGGCAGAAACAGTAGAATCCAATCTATATTATCACATTTATGCAAACAGAGCCGACTTTGATCAGACGGCTTCTACAGGAATCGTCTGATCTGGGTCTACTCTGTTTACAAAGGCGTTAAAAGGTTATCTGAGAAGTACTGTAGAGTATTCTAAGAAATCAAGGAATATATACATGCTAACACTTTATTCTATAGACGCGCTTTTTTGATTAGCTTACAAACAATGTAGACCCATATACATGGACAGTTGCTATGGGGGTTGTCTGATCAGGATCAGCACTGTTTGCACTCATGAGTGAGTGAGTGAGTTGGGTTTACGGCACCGTGACACTGAATAGGTGATATAGTGCGGATGAATGATGATGAAATGATGATGAGGTATGATTTCAGGAAGATGATTTTTCTAATCTCATTCACTGCAAGACAGAGCATAGGATCAAAACCACCGATCTGCCTTCCTTTTAGTTATTGGCAGATGGGATAATCTCCGTCAAATAAACAAAAACATCGCCTGTGACAATTCAGCCCCGGAACCACTGCAAGGTAGGAAGGGAAGGTCTCTGGGGTTGAACTCTTGATCTGTTAGACTTGAAATTTGAAATAATTGTCAATATATACATACCAAAGTACTATTTGAGATAACAAATATCTAAAGAGGATGGCACGTCACATCTCTAGGATTGATGGAGAAATAAAACATAGGTCACGTCTCTACGGGTTGGCGGAGAAATAAAGCAAAGGTCACGTATCAAGGGGTTGTCGGAGATTTAAAGCATAGGTCACGTCTCTACGGGTTGGCGGAGAAATAAAGCAGAGGTCACGTCTTTAGGGGTTGGCGGAGAAATAAAGCAGAGGTCAGGTCTCTAGGGGTTGGCGGAGAAATAAAGCAGAGGTCACGTCTCTAGGGGTTTGCGGAGAAATAAAGCAGAGGTCACGGCTCTAGGGGATGGCGGAGAAGAAAAAAGCAGAGGTCACGTCTCTAGGGGATGGCGGAGAAGAAATAAAGCAGATGTGACGTCTCTAGGGGTTGGCGGAGAAGAAATAAAGCTGAGGTCACGTCTCTAGGTGTTTGCGGAAAAATAAAGCAGAGGTCATGTCTCTATGGGGTTTGCGGAGAAATAAAGCAGAGGTCATGTCTCTAGGGGATGGCAAAGAAATAAAGCAGAGGTCACGTCTCTAGGGGTTGGCGGAGAAGAAATAAAGCAGAGGTCATGGCTCTAGGGGTTGGCGGAGAAATAAAGCAGAGGTCAAGACTCTAGGGGTTGGCAGAGAAATAAAGCAGAGGTCAGGTCTCTAGGGGTTGGCGGAGAAATAAAGCAGAGGTCAGGTCTCTAGGGGTTTGTGGAGAAATATAGCAGAGGTCAGGCCTCTAGGGGTTTGCGGAGAAGAAATAAAGCAGAGGTCACGTCTCTAGGGGTTGGCGGAGAAGAAATAAAGCAGAGGTCACGTCCTTGGGGGTTGGCGGAGAAATAAAGCAGAGGTCACGTCTCTAGGGGTTGGCGTAGAAATAAAGCAGAGGTCACGTCTCTAGGGGATGGCGAAGAAATAAAGCATTGGTCACGTCTCTAGGGGTTGGCGGAGAAATAAAGCAGAGGTCACGTCTCCAGGGGTTGGCGGAGAAATAAAGAAGAGGTTAGGTCTCTAGGGGATGGCGGAGAAGAAATAAAGCTGAGGTCACGTTTCTATGGGTTGGCGGAGAAATAAAGCAGAGGTCACGTCTCTAGGGGTTGGCGGATAAAAGAAAGCAGAGGTCACTTCTCTAAGGGTTGGCGGAGAAGAAATAAAGCAGAGATCACGTCTCTAGGGGTTGGCGGAGAAATAAAGCAAAGGTCACGTCTCTAGGGTTGGCGGAGAAATAAAGCAGAGGTCACGTCTCTAGGGGTTGGCGTAGAAGAAATAAAGCAGAGGTCACGTATCTAAGGGATGGCAAAGAAATAAAGCAGAGGTCACGTCTCTAGGGGTTGGCGGAGAAATAAAGCAGATGTCACGTCTCTGGGGGCTTGCGGAGATATAAAGCAGAGGTCACGTCTCTAGGGGATGGCGAAGAAATAAAGCAGAGGTCACGTCTCTAGGGGTTGGCGGAGAAGAAATAAAGCAGAGGTCACGTATCTAGGGGTTGGCGGATAAATAAAGCAGATGTCAGGTCTCTAGGGGATGGCGGAGAAGAAATAAAGCAGATGTCACGTCTCTAGGGCATGGCGAAGAAATAAAGCAGAGGTAACGTCTCTAGGGGTTGGTGGAGAAATAAAGCAGAGGTCACGTCTCTAGGGGTTGGCGGAGAAATAAAGCATTGGTCACGTCTCTAGGGGTTGGCGGAGAAATAAAGCAGAGGTCACGTCTCTAGGGGTTATCGGAGAAATAAAGCAGAGGTCAGTTCTCTAGGGGATGGCGGAGAAGAAATAAAGCTGAGGTCACGTTTCTATGGGTTGGCGGAGAAATAAAGCAGAGGTCACGTCTCTAGGGGTTGGCGGATAAAAGAAAGCAGAGGTCACGTCTCTAAGGGTTGGCGGAGAAGAAATAAAGCAGAGGTCACGTCTCTAGGGGTTGGCGGAGAAATAAAGCAAAGGTCACGTCTCTAGGGTTGGCGGAGAAATAAAGCAGAGGTCACGTCTCTAGGGGTTGGCGGAGAAGAAATAAAGCAGAGGTCACGTATCTAAGGGATGGCGAAGAAATAAAGCAGAGGTCACGTCTCTAGGGGTTGGCGGAGAAATAAAGCAGATGTCACGTCTCTGGGGGCTTGCGGAGATATAAAGCAGAGGTCACGTCTCTAGGGGATGGTGAAGAAATAAAGCAGAGGTCACGTCTCTAGGGGTTGGCGGAGAAGAAATAAAGCAGAGGTCACGTCTCTAGGGGTTGGCGGAGAAATAAAGCAGATGTCAGGTCTCTAGGGGATGGCGGAGAAGAAATAAAGCAGAGGTCACGTCTCTAGGGGATGGCGAAGAAATAAAGCAGAGGTAACGTCTCTAGGGGTTGGTGGAGAAATAAAGCAGAGGTCACGTCTCTAGGGGTTGGCGGAGAAATAAAGCAGAGGTCACGTCTCAAGGAGATGGCGGAGAAATAAAGCAGATGTCACGTCTCTACGGGTTGGCGGAGAAGAAATAAAGCAGAGGTCACGTCTCGTCTCTAGGGGTTGGCGGAGAAATAAAGCAGAGGTCATGTCCCTAGGGGTTGGCGGAGAATAAATAAAGCAGAGGTCACGTCTCTAGGGGATGGCGAAGAAATAAAGCAGAGGTCACGTCTCTAGGGGATGGCGAAGAAATAAAGCAGAGGTAACGTCTCTAGGGGTTGGTGGAGAAATAAAGCAGAGGTCACGTCTCTAGGGGTTGGCGGAGAAATAAAGCAGAGGTCACGTCTCAAGGAGATGGCGGAGAAATAAAGCAGAGGTCACGTCTCTACGGGTTGGCGGAGAAGAAATAAAGCAGAGGTCACGTCTCGTCTCTAGGGGTTGGCGGAGAAATAAAGCAGAGGTCATGTCCCTAGGGGTTGGCGGAGAATAAATAAAGCAGAGGTCACGTCTCTAGGGGATGGCGAAGAAATAAAGCAGAGGTCAGGTCTCTAAGGGTTGGCGGAGAAATAAAGCAGAGGTCAGGTCTCTAGGGAATGGCGGAGAAATAAAGCAGAGGTCACGTATCTGTTTATGCTGAAATCATTTGAAAGTCATAATTACTGCTAAATGTGAACAATGGGAATTTTTGCTTAATTTCAGAAGAGTTGGGAATCATTCAAACTAAATTTTCTACAGACTTTAGAGCAAAGAGCTCTAACAAACAGAAAAAAATATTCAAACATATTGCTTTCGCAGTTAAGGTTTACCAACATCCACATATGGCACTAAGAAGAGTGGTGGAAACTATTCTCATTCATGTGAACTAATGCAAACCGTTTGTGAATATTGATGGACCCTGAGTAACTCAGTGTCGATCTACAATCCTGATGAGACCCACAGTAACTCAGTGTCCATCTACAATCCTGATGAGACCCACAGTAACTCAGTGTCAATCTACAATCCAGATGAGACCCACAGTAACTCAGTGTCAATCTACAATCGAGATGAGACCCACAGTAACTCAGTGTCAATCTACAATCCTGATGAGACCCACAGTAACTCAGTGTCAATCTACAATCCTGATGAGACCCACAGTAACTCAGTGTCGATCTTCAATCCTGATGAGACCTACAGTAAGTCGGTGTCAATCTACAATCCTGATGAGACCCACAGTAACTCAGTGTCAATCTACAATCCTGATGAGACCTACATTAACTCAGTGTCAATCTACAATCCTGATGAGATCCACAGTAACTCAGTGTCGATCTACAATCCTGATGAGACCCACAGTAACTCAGTGTCAATCTACAATCCTGATGAGACCCACAGTAACTCAGTGTCGATCTACAATCCTGATGAGACCCACAATTACTCAGTGTCAATCTACAATCCTGATGAGACCCACATTAACTCAGTGTCAATCTACAATCAATCCTGATGAGACCCACAGTAACTCAGTGTCGATCTACAATCCTGATGAGACCCATGGTAACTCAGTGTCAATCTACAATCCTTATGAGACCCACAGTAACTCAGTGTCGATCTACAATCCTGATGAGACCCACAGTAACCTACAATCCTGATGAGACCCACAGTAACTCAATGTCAATCTACAATCCTGATGAGACCCACAGTAACTCTGTCGATCTACAATCCTGATGAGACCCACAGTAACTCAGTGTCGATCTACAATCCTGATGAGACCCACAGTAACTCGGTGTCAATCTACAATCGAGATGAGACCCACAGTAACTCCGTATCAATTTACAATCCTGATGAGACCCACAGTAACTCAGTGTCGATCTACATTCCTGATGAGACCCACAGTAACTCAGTGTCGATCTACAATCCTGATGAGACCCACAGTAAGTCAGTGTATATCTACAATCCTGATGAGACCCACAGTAACTCAGTGTCAATCTTCAATCCTGATGAGACCCAAAGTAACCCTTCTTTGATCATGATTTCTTGAAAAGGAATGAAGACGAATCTTTTTTTAAACACATACTTAGTTATGCAGACAACACTTATTTGACGAATATAGTGCTAAACTGTCTATGAATATTCCATGGAGTGGTTGACTATTTTCGTCTAATAACCATAGGCATAGATAGGCTTGCGGTAGAGTTTTGATGGGGGTATTTGAATGTCGTAAAACTTACAGAGAGATATAAACTAAATCTTCTGTTATCGCAGCATCTTTAGATATGTAATTTATTAGGGAATATTTATGATACCATATTCCAGACCGATAAAAGAAGTCTAAAATCCACAAGATGCTAATTACAGCCAGAAACCCGATATGTCTGGATAAGAATATATTGAGGAAAATAAATAGCGAGTCCCATATGTTTGAATACACTGAGGAAAATAAATAGCGAGTCCCATATGTTTGAATATACTGAGGAAAATAAATAGCGAATCCCATATGTTTGAATATACTGAGGAAAATAAATAGCGAACCTATATGTTAGAATATACTGAGGAAAATAAATAACGAGTCCTATATGTTTGAATATACTGAGGAAAATATATAACGAGTCCTATATATGTTTGAATATATTGAGGAAAATAAATAACGAGTCCCGTATGTCTGGATAAAAATATATCGAGGAATATAAACAATGATTCCTATATCTCTGGATAAAAATATACCGAGGAATATAAACAACGAGTCCCAAATGTCTGGATAAAAAATATACTGAGGAAAATAAATAACGAGTCTGATATGTCTGGATAAGAATATACAGAGGACAATAAATAACGAGCACTGTATATGTCAGGATAATAATATACTGAGGAAAATTAAAAACGAGTCTCATATGTCTGGATAAGAATATACTGATAAAAAAATAATCAATGAGTCCCGTATGTCTGGATAGGAATATACTGATAAAAATAAACAACGAGTCCCGTATGTCTGGATAGGAATATACTGAGGAAAATAAACAACGAGCTCCATATGTCTGGATAAGAATATACGGAGGAAAATAAACGAGTCCCGTATGTCTGGATAGGAATATACTGAGGAAAATAAACAACGAGCTCCATATGCCTGGATAAGAATATACGGAGGAAAATAAACAACGAGTCCCGTATTTCTGGATAGGAATATACTTAGGAAAAAAACAACGAGCTTCATATGTCTGGATAAGAATATACTGAGGAAAATTATATAGAGGATCTGTTGCGAGTTGTCTTTTAAGATCACATGTTCCTAAACGAGCCTTAGAAAATGTCATTAAGCAAGCCTTGGCGAGCTTAATAACATTTTCTTGATGAGGTTAGGAACATGTGATCTTAAAAGACAACGAGCATCAGATTCTTTTTCTCACATAACAAAAAGGTGTATTTTCGCCGTTTAAATGACACGTAAACATCAGTTTCCGTGGTTTCACGTCATATATGACGTATGACGTCATATATATGTTCTAAAGTGATCTTACACGTGTTACAGATCAGGGAATCTTAACCCGTTGTTCTAACTCTGAGATAAGGGAAGGTATGTGAGAAAAACGAGTCTCACATGTCTGGATAAGAATATACTGAGGAATATAAACAATGAGCCCCATATGTCTGGATAGGAATTTACTGAGCAAAATAAACAACGAGCTCCATATGTCAGGATCAGAATATACAGAGGAAAACAAATAACGAGTCACATATGCCTGGCTAAGTATATACTGAGGAATATAAACAACGAGTGCGATATATCTGGATAGGAATATACTAATGAAAATTAATAACGAATCCCGTATGTCTGGATAAGTACAGTTGAACTTCGATAACTCGAACTGCAAGGGACCAAACAAATTAGCTCGAGATAACAGAAGTTCGAGTCATCTGATTTCGAATCTGAACAATTTCTCAAGGCCACAGCTTAATACAGGTCTAAAGTAATGCTGAAAGCTCATGTAGGAGCTTTCAGCATTACTTTAGACCTGTATTAAGCTGTCACATGTGTTTCTAGATATATGTAGGGATACAATTCTGTATTGTAAGTTTTGGAAGGACTGAACTTATGTTCGAGTTATCCCAATGTTCGAGTTATCCGAGTTCGAGATATCGAAGTTCAACTGTATATACTGAGGAAAATTAAAAATAAAACGAGTGCAATTTGTTCCACGTTTTATTCACAAGCTAAGCAAACCATGTGTAGTTGTCTCATGTCCGTGTACAGTAGACCTCGTCTAAACTGAAGGTTAAATTAGTACCACTACAGGTCCTCCAGGCAGGTGACAGCTTAATGTACACTGTACAGTAGAACTCGTCTAAACTGAAGGTTAAATTAGTACCACTACAGGTCCTCCAGGCAGGTGACAGCTTAATGTACACTGTACAGTAGAACTCGTCTAAACTGAAGGTTAAATTAGTATCACTACAGGTCCTCCAGGCAGGTGACAGCTTTATGTCAGTGTACAGTAGAACTCGTCTAAACTGAAGGTTAAATTAGTATCACTACAGGTCCTCCAGGCAGGTGACAGCTTAATGTACACTGTACAGTAGAACTCGTCTAAACTGAAGGTTAAATTAGTACCACTACAGGTCCTCCAGGCAGGTGACAGCTTAATGTACACTGTACAGTAGAACTCGTCTAAACTGAAGGTTAAATTAGTATCACTACAGGTCCTCCAGGCAGGTGACAGCTGAATGCAGCTTGAAAGTCATACACACACCTCCTTTGATTGTTCACCTTACATTAAGCAGACAACTGCATTCACTTCCTGTGCAGTCAGCTGTATTCATTCTCATTTATTAACTTCCAGTTTAGAGAAGGTTTACTACATATGCAAGCCCGGCGAGGGTTGTGTGAAGGGTTGTATTGGAGCGAAATACAGTAAAACCTCTCTAAACCGGACATTAAATTTATATAAATATAGGTCTTGGAAACAGGTGACAGCCACCTGCCTAAAAGTATCGAAATTATTAACTACCTAGAACTCCGGTTTTGAAGGGTTTTACTGCATTTGTGGCCTAGCTCGCGACCCTCATCACTCTTTCCCTGACACATGTTGTCTTCTACAAAATTTGTCCTCTCCTGCATTTGCCATCCCTTCTCTTTCAAAACACATACTCATAGTAAACAACAGTATCTGTATTTATTTGGATCCAAACTATAAGCTGATCACAGATTCGCACACACACACACACGCACACACACACACACGCACACACGCACGCACGCGCGCGCGAGATGAAAATCTCAAAGACCATCAAACGTACAAGTATAAGACACAAAGGCACAAGTCATGAACTCTTGTATAAAAAATGATGAGGTAAAGGGGCTGGACAACATTTCTATTGCGGGTTTTTAAGTCTATTTACACATGGTATGTGCTCTTTCACTAACAACCAGCAGATGACGTATACAACCATAAGCCTTGTTCTATCTATACCCATTCCCTGAAACACTCATTTTAGACCCAACCTCTAGGAAAAGAATTACTGACAAGGAGCATTTATTTACGGTGGCACTGAGGTGACATATGCAAGATTTTTTTTCAAGTTTGTTTTCCCGAGATAATTTTTTTTATTATCTCGAGAATACGAAAAAAAGTTCGTTTTTACGAGATAATTTTTTTTATTATCTCGAGAAAACGAAACAAAGTTCGTTTTCCTGAGATAATTTTTTTTATTATCTCAAGAAAACGAAGTAGTTCGTTTTTACGAGATAAAAAAAAATATTATCTCAAGAAAACGAAACAAAGTTCGTTTTCCTGAGATAATTTTTTTTATTATCTCAAGAAAACGAAGTAGTTCGTTTTGATGAGATAAAAAATTTTATTATCTCGAGAAAACGAAAAAAGTTCGTTTTCATGAGATAATTTTTTTTATTATCTCAAGAAAACGAAGTAGTTCGTTTTTACGAGATAAAAAAAAATTATTATCTCGAGAAAACGAAACAAAGTTCGTTTTCCTGAGATAATTTTTTTTATTATCTCAAGAAAACGAAGTAGTTCGTTTTAACGAGATAAAAAAAATTATTATCTCGAGAAATCGAAATAGTTCGTTTTAACGAGATAAATTTTTTTATTATCTCGAGAAAACGGAACAAAGTTCGTTTTCCTGAGATAACTTTTTAAGTCGTGCGCACGACTTAATAAGCCAATCAGAACCCTCCGTCAGAGTCAATTGTTCATCTATGGGGTTTCTCGTTTCCCGCTTAGCGAGGCTCGATAGATTTGCAAACACTTTTGACCTAGATCAGACAACAAGTAACAAGCGTCTGATCAGGATCTAAACTGTTTGATACTCGGGCAATATAATTTTCCCAAAGTAAGCGAATCAGAAGAAGTTACGAATTTATGTGGAAGTGAATTATTTTTGGTACGTGATAAGAGTTATCCCTTTCCTCGATATATACGCATTTTATCACCACTTTTGCAAACAAAGAAGACCCGCATCAGACAGTTCCTATAGGAGCTACCAGATCAGGGTCTATTATGTTTCCTTAGAAAATGTCATAAATCAAGATTTTAACTTTCTACGCCAGAGTAGGCCCTGAACAGATAGCTCCTGAAGGATTTGTCTAACCAGTGTCTTCTATGTTTGCTTAGAACATATACTAAAATATAGAATATAGGCTAGATCTACTTCCTCAAAAATCTTATCAGTTTGCTCCTAAACAAATATTTATTATATCGGTAGATCTATATTCATAGTGATGGAGCCTTTCACGAATAGCCATGTAGGAGTGCATGGGTTAATATGAAGAATCGCAGTTGTGTATAAACCTGTTGAAAGCGAGGAAGGTGTATTCGACATATGGGAAACGGATGGACGCTATCCATAAACAATTTAACCCTTTCCTTCATAGTTTCTATTAAAACTTAATTTTAGGTAGATCTAGTTACATTGTATATGGATTTACATGCATTCATAAGGGTAGAAACTCTCTTTAATATTTATGGAGGAAATGGTTAGCGTATCAACGCGACTAACATTTGCGTCTATTGAAAATTGTATAGGCCTACATGTACCTTGGTCTCATATCTAACCAATATGATTCACTGCTTTTGTATAGTAAACCAATTACAAGCCTTATTTAGAACTACTCAACGTCATACTACTACTACTACGCGTCATAGTGATGTTTGATACGTCACGGTAACGTTATTATTAGTTATGCAGGGTTTAGTGTCCCTAATATGGACTATACACTGCCAGCAAATATTTATATGGGACGAGGCGAAAATTTCAAGTTTGCATCATAAGTCTACGTGTATGGCTTGTCGTAGGGAAGCAATGAAATTACCTCCCTTTAATAAAATTAAATAAAATATTTTGTAATTGCCTAAAATTTCCTTTATATATTTTGTTTTTTCTTTTTTATCACTGTAAAACTAATTAATTTTTATATCTCAACTCAATTAAAGCATAAATTATATGTATGCATTTTTTAAAACTGTAGTGGATAAACATAAAATATTATTATAAACAACAGAAAAGCATATGGCTGTCAAATAAGGGAAGTAACTCTTGTAAAGCCATAATAAGGATTTTAGCACCCTCATAAGGAATCTATAGGGGTTTCTCGTGACCTCTATTGACCAATGGAATGACAAGAATTTTGTAGGAGGTAAGATAAACGCAATTATAACGTCATATAAGTTCATCCCTTGTCTCGGCCATGTTCTCATAGGCCTCAAATACTTGCAAAAACTGTTGACTCTGATGGAGGGTTCTGATTGGCTTATTAAGTCGTGCGCACGACTTAAAAAATTATCTCAGGAAAACGAACTTTGTTTCGTTTTCTCGAGATAATAAAAAAAATTATCTCGCAAAAACGAACTATTTCGTTTTCTCGAGATAATAAAAAAAATTATCTCGTAAAAACGAACTCCTTCGTTTTCTTGAGATAATAAAAAATTTTATCTCATAAAAACGAACTTTTTTCGTTTTCTCGAGATAATAAATTTATTTATCTCGTCAAAACGAACTAATTCGTTTTCTTGAGATAATAAAAAATATTATCTCAGGAAAACGAACTTTGGTTCGTTTTCTCGAGATAATAAAAAAAATTATCTCGGGAAAACAAACTGGAATTTTTTTTCTTGCATATGTCACCTCAGTGCCACCGTATTTATTAGAAAAAGGAAATTTAAGAATTGTGTAGAATTTAAACCATTGTGATAAATAGAGCATATGGAGCTCTAATCATGACAGTGGTTTCAAAAGGTGACTTTTACAGAGACGTCAAAATGTATCAACATGATGAAATGGGGAAATGGGTTAAGCTCTGACCTGCGCAGTTTTGATTTGTAATGGGTTAAGCTCTGACCTGCGCAGTTTTGATTTGTAATGGGTTAAGCTCTGACCTGGCGTAGTTTTGATTTGTAATGGATTATGCTCTGACCTGCTCAGTTTTGATTTGTAATGGGTTAAGCTCTGACCTGCGCAGTTTTGATTTGTAATGGGTTAAGCTCTGACCTGCGCAGTTTTGATTTGTAATGGGTTAAGCTCTGACCTGGCGTAGTTTTGATTTGTAATGGATTAAGCTCTGACCTGCGCAGTTTTGATTTGTAATGGGTTAAGCTCTGACCTGCGCAGTTTTGATTTGTAATGGGTTAAGCTCTGACCTGCGTAGTTTTGATTTGTAATGGGTTAAGCTCTGACCTGGCGTAGTTTTGATTTGTGTGTTGCTGGTCACTGTCATGTGTCATTTTCAAATTTCCTGACCGACTTCTTTTCTATTTTACTCCAGATTTGTTCAAGCTTTTGTGAAATGATTGGTCGAGTATCCAACAACTTTAACTCTAATGAGACACGCCCAGTTACCCGATGTCTCACATGGATTCTTTTTGCCTTCGTAAAACAAATACAATTCCCATGAGCAAATAGAGCTGTCCCTGATCAGCCGGCTCCTATAGAAGCCACCTGATCTAGACCAACTCTGTTTGCAAAGGCATTAGAATAGGTACTTATGGAATTAAGGGTTAAGAAACAAATTGCATTGTTTCCTAGACAGGAGGAGACCCGGATGAGCCTAACATGATCCAGATGACAGACTTCCTTACACAAAATGTCAGAAGTGTCCTTGCAGGATTCGACCCCTCGGTGGTATTAAGTGTTAAAACCACTCGCTCACGGAGGCTCCACAGCCTAACCCACTCCATGGTCTATGTTTATTTCAAAGTTCAATACCTACTGAATATTCATGGACAAGATAGTTCTATGGGAATATGGAAAGTGGAACATTGTATCCATTTTAAAAACTAAAGAAACATATGTATCAAATTCGATTGGCAAACAGTGCAGACACTGATCAAACGGCCCCTCTATGAGCCGTCTGAACTGGGTATACTCTGTCTGCAACTGCGTGAAAACACGTTTATATGAGGGAAAGGGTTAAAAGGATAAGCCGATATTTAACCCTTTTTCTATGAATATTAATGTAGAATTTATTACTGCATGATTACTCATACAATGGTCTTTTATAATTATGCATTAACGAGGAAACTTTTGAGTTTGACAGAAACGTCAGAATCCTATCTATGTCATTCCATAAGCAAACAGTGTAGGCCCTGATTAGACAGCACCTGATTAGACAGCGCCTGATTAGACAGCGCCTACAGAAGTTGTCATGTCTGGGTCTACTTTGTTTGCAAACGTGCCAAAACGTCGCCTTTTTGAAGTAAAATGGTGAAAACAATATTTCTAAAGAACGACACAGTTATATACAATAAACACTCGATACTACGAACACACAAAAACGTACAATTATTGATCTTTAACACAGGTGACAGCTTAATGCAGGGTGAAAGTCATGCAGAAAGCTCCTCTAGGAGCTTTCTGCATGACTTTCACCCTGCATTAAGCAGCCACCTGCCTACAAAGACATAACTTCTACATTACTAGAATTTCGTAGTATCGAGTTTTTATTTTACTATAATATGTCTTGCCACACTATCTAAGATGAGTAAATATCAAAGAGACCACCGCAGTGAACAGTTAGTATTCTTTACTAAACATCTGCAGCTAAAGAGCCTGGCTAGAACCTTAGACGTGCCCAATAGATCTTCACTCACTCAAAATTTGACCCACTGTGTACTTTAAACATACCTGATATGGTGTCTTTTCTACAAACATATAAGCTTGGTGTCAAACAGTTGCGATCATTGTGAGTAGCCCTTGATCCAGATCCCATGCGACTATAGTAACAAATTAGCACATAACCAGCTGAGAGTTATAACAGCCCACTTGTATTTCATGATACAAGCCTCACGACCTTTGTGTTTGAATGTAAAATGGCCATCTATAATTTTGAAATATTTCAGAGAGATCAGTTGTTTTAATCAAGTTGATCAATTCTATTTGATTAAGCTACAGTGTCGTTCAAAACACTGTTACATTTACTTCTATTTTCAATGACATGACTTATACTTTCTTGTAACTGTTTTTACAGCTGATGCATTTTCGGTAGGTTAAACATTAATGGTTTAATGACTGCATCGTTCCCTGCTAAATGTTCCGAAAAACTGCATCCTTTATCGTCCAAGCCATCGTCGTTATCATTTTAATACATTTAATGTGCTATTTTGTTAACTTTTATCCATCAAATTTCGATAGACGGGTTGATAGCCGCCGTGATATATAATGTATCGTGTGACCTAGTGTTGACACGTGATCTGTATCGGTTACAAATTAACCAAAGAATACAGAACGTTGAATGCAAAACTGTTGTAATTTTAAGCTGATTTAAGGCAATTTGTGATTGTCTTTGCAAACAGTTTAGTTCCAGATCAAACGCCAAGTCTCATCATGTTCGCAATGTTTGACATAGTGACAGTGTCTTAGATTTATAGGCATGACACAGAAAGCATGTCTACAATTAAATTCACAGCAACCATCAGTTTGGGTACGGTTTGTAAACATCGAAGAACGTGATACGATAGTGTTGCTTCAAGCTCTTGATATAATCTCCATCAGCGAATGTATGAGAACTATTTGAATTTTTATTAACTTTTCCCCTCTCTATTTTTTCGCTACAAAGATAGTAAACAATTTTATCATTTTCACGGTTCTTTGACTTTCTGAAAACTCAGCAGACCTTAGTTATAGAGAGAAAAGTTTTAACAAATTGTCAATTTTCATATTAATGCATAAATACTAAAAGAAATTTCACGGCAGGCGTACCCCATTAAGAGAGCGTCCAGAGCGTATTAGCGTCTAATTTCCATATAAGTAAGATAAATCACCGGTCTAAATGTTCTCTTCTCCCCACAGGTAGAATTATAGGCACCGAAAATGAAATATAGGGTCTGGTTGGGGTGAACACATGCACTTTAGTTTTGACATTGTCAAGATATCTTCATGACTACATAGCCTGTCATAAGTGTGTGAAAAAAGGTTTACTTTTAGATTCAGTTTTTCTTTAGTTATCACCTTTGAACAAATACTTGTCCAAATTAATTTTGTATGTTAAATGAATCTTAAGTGATAGAGCTTCCGCCTGTGGTACGGAAGGTCGTAGGTTCGATCCCCGGCCGCGACAGACCAAAAGTCGTTAAAAGTTGGTACTAGTAGCTCCCTTGTCTACGCTCGACATTAAAAGGGTAGTTCTAGGACTGGTCGGCCCGGTGTCAGGATAATGTGACTGGGTGGGTTGCCCTTGCCATGTACCTGCGGCAGGTGTATTCCAGTGAGGCAGCACTATAACTTGTCTCATGCGGGTGCCGTCTGCAAATAACTGAAATACTGTTGGTCGGGCGTTAAACCCTACTCACTCTTAAATTTTATTTCGAGCCGTGTTTCTGCGCTCTTAACTCTTTACCGGACGAATATTCATGTAAGATATGATGGCATCATGGCTATTGATTAGATTAGTTTTGATAATGACATGAGCACATAGTTCTATTGGTTGTTCCATTAGCTCACAGTGCATACTCTAATCAAACAGCTCCTACATAAGCTGACAGATCTGGCACTACTCTATTTACAAATTTAATGTGTAAACACTCGCTTCTATCAAGTAAAGGGTAAACTGGATTAACGCATTCCCTTCGAGACTATTTTAAGACCCAACCTCTTTGAATTAATCTATAAAAAAGGAGCATTTACTATAGAAGAGGAGAATTTCAGAATTGCGTAATTTTGAAACCATTGTGATAAATATGGTTATCACAATGGTTTCAATGAATTAGTTTTCCAGAGGCGCAAAATGGCACCAGTAGATGAGAATGTGTTAATACTCACTTATCAAACTACCCCTTCCTCCATGAATATTCATAAGAGAATGTTATGATATGATTAGTATTAACGAGGTTCGATTGTATAATGTCATATGAAAACAGCATGGGCATGGACGAGACGATGACGATAATAGTGATTGTCTTATAGTGGTTTTAATGTCATTGAGACATACTCAGAGTCTCGCCTATGTCGATGCAATTCTAGACTGACCTATAGTAAACTAGTTAACACTTTGAATGCGAGACACGCAGGCACTCATATTGGTAAACAGTGTAGATATCAGAGTGCTTCTAGAGGACAGATATGCAGAGACTCTACCGTAATGTCACCAATTACCAGTCTCCTTGGCTGCTCTAGGACTCAATGTCACCAATAACCAGTCTACAACCTGGCTGCTCTAGGATTCAATGTCACCAATAACCAGTCTACAACCTGACTGCTCTAGGACTCAATGTCACCAATAAACAGTCTACAACCTGGCTGCTCTAGGACTCAATGTCACCAATAACCAGTCTACAACCTGGCTGCTCTAGGACTCCATGTCACCAATAACCAGTCTACAACCTGGCTGCTCTAGGACTCAATGTCACCAATAACCAGTCTACAACCTGGCTGCTCTAGGACTCAATGTCACCAATAACCAGTCTACAACCTGGCTGCTCTAGGACTCAATGTCACCAATAACCAGTCTACAACCTGGCTGCCCTAGGACTCAATGTCACCAATAACCAGTCTACAACCTGGCTGCTCTAGGACTCAATGTCACCAATAACCAGTCTACAACTTGGCTGCTCTAGGACTCAATGTCACCAATAACCAGTCTACAACCTGGCTGCTCTAGGACTCAATGTCACCAATAACCAGTCTACAACCTGGCTGCTCTAGGACTCAATGTCATCAATAACCAGTCTACAACTTGGCTGCTCTAGGACAGATATGCAGAGACTCTACCGTAATGTCACCAATTACCAGTCTCCTTGGCTGCTCTAGGACTCAATGTCAGCAATAACCAGTCTACAACCTGGCTGCTCTAGGATTCAATGTCACCAATAACCAGTCTACAACCTGGCTGCTCTAGGACCCAATGTCACCAATAACCAGTCTACAACCTGGCTGCTCTAGGATTCAATGTCACCAATAACCAGTCTACAACTTGGCTGCTCTAGGACTCAATGTCACCAATAACCAGTCTACAACCTGGCTGCTCTAGGACTCAATGTCACCAATAACCAGTCTACAACCTGGCTGCTCTAGGACTCAATGTCACCAATAACCAGTCTACAACCTGGCTGCTCTAGGACTCAATGTCACCAATAACCAGTCTACAACCTGGCTGCTCTAGGATTCAATGTCACCAATAACCAGTCTACAACTTGGCTGCTCTAGGACTCAATGTCACCAATAACCAGTCTACAACCTGGCTGCTCTAGGACTCAATGTCAACAATAACCAGTCTACAACTTGGCTGCTCTAGGACTCAATGTCACCAATAACCAGTCTACAACCTGGCTGCTCTAGGACTCAATGTCACCAATAACCAGTCTACAACCTGGCTGCTCTAGGACTCAATGTCACCAATAACCAGTCTACAACCTGGCTGCTCTAGGACTCAATGTCACCAATAACCAGTCTACAACCTGACTGCTCTAGGACTCAATGTCACCAATAAACAGTCTACAACCTGACTGCTCTAGGACTCAATGTCACCAATAACCAGTCTACAACCTGGCTGCTCTAGGACTCCATGTCACCAATAACCAGTCTACAACCTGGCTGCTCTAGGACTCAATGTCACCAATAACCAGTCTACAACCTGGCTGCTCTAGGACTCAATGTCACCAATAACCAGTCTACAACCTGGCTGCTCTAGGACTCAATATCACCAATAACCAGTCTACAACCTGGCTGCTCTAGGACTCAATGTCACCAATAACCAGTCTACAACCTGGCTGCTCTAGGACTCAATGTCACCAATAACCAGTCTACAACTTGGCTGCTCTAGGACTCAATGTCACCAATAACCAGTCTACAACCTGGCTGCTCTAGGACTCAATGTCACCAATAACCAGTCTACAACCTGGCTGCTCTAGGACTCAATGTCACCAATAACCAGTCTACAACCTGGCTGCCCTAGGACACAATGGCACCAATAACCAGTCTACAGCCTTGCTGCTCTTGGATTCATCTTATCCGGGTACTTGTTAGTGACATAGCAAGACCTAGTTATACAATGTAGGATCGTCAGAATATAACCATACGAAATGTTTATTCACAAGATTAAATTCAATTCGTGGGTTGCTGTCCTGAAAGTGTAGTTGTAAGCACACTCGCTTCTTGAAAACAAAAAAAATCATTTGATGAGGTACACAATATTATGAACTATAAGACATTATTTTATGGACAAAACTTTTCTCAGCACGCTAACGTTTATAATAACACTAAAGACATAAGTGAAATGGGTAGGGAATGAGTATATAAGTAAACCATTAGCCATGATGCTGTTTTACAACATGTAGTAACCATTGGTCATTATGTTTATTTATAACATGAGGTAACCATTAGCCATGATATTGTTTTCCGGTAACCATTAGCCATTATGCTGTTTTACAACATGTAGTAACCATTGGTCATTATGTTTATTTATAACATGAGGTAACCATTAGCCATGATATTGTTTTCCGGTAACCATTAGCCATTATGCTGTTTTACAACATGTAGTAACCATTAGCCATGATGTTGTTTTACAACATGTAGTAACCATTAGCCATGATGTTGTTTTACAACATGTAGTAACCATTAGCAATGGTGTTTAATTATAACATGCAGTAACCAGTAGCCATGATATTGATTTACAGTAACCAAAAAAACTAACCATTAGCCAGGATATTTTTTTACAACATGTAGTAACTATTATCGATGATGTTTATTTACAACATGTGGTAACCATGTGGTAACCATTAGCCATGATGTTTATTTACAACATGTGGTAACCATTAGGCACGATGTTGTTTCACAACATGTAGTACATTAGCCATTATGTTGTTTTAAGACATGTAGTACTTAGCAAGATTGGGTGAATGGTGTGAAAAAGGTGGCCACAGTCTTACTTGTAGTAACCAAGACCAAGTTAACCCTTTCCCTCATGCATATTCATTAGACGTACATATACATGTACAGTAGTATTAGTATTTCTCTTAGTGTTCGTTTATCATTTTACCGAATGATTTAACAAAATTGGATTGCAGACGACAATTAGAAATTTGGCACCGAAAGGGTTAAAAACAATGGCTGCCCAATATCTGATTTGCTGAATTGTTTACCGCCATACAATTCTTTCAAGAGTTTGGGAAAATATTGACCGAGTATCGAACAATTTGCATCCTGGTGAGATGCCGAGTTACTCGGTGACTGGTTTGGATCCAAGCTGTTTGTATATACCAACCAATACTCGTCAAACATGAGAAGGTTTAATTTTGATTACGACAACTACTTTGTTATGCCGTTTGATTGTTGCGAAACGTTGCGAGAGAATATGTTCGTCTTGGCTTGTCATATAGTTTAAATGAACATATTTTCTAGTCCAATAATGTTTGATAAATGCTGCTGGCACGATGACAGCTATCACAGTGATTTAAGGCAATTAACTCAAGCTTTTATGGTGTTATATTTATGAAGTTTTGATTACAAAACGTTTACGCAATTAATGCCCTATCATGAAACCATCAAGCGCACACGTATTGATGCTGCATCTGTAGTTGTTCCAATAAACTTGAAAGGAATCCTCTTGATATGGAGTGGGTACCGCCATATCCTCCATCTACGTAGCCACAAAACTGCATCAGCCTCCGGGCAACAGCATGCACGCATTAATACACCACTATAAAACCAGAAGCTATTTCAGCGTAACTCATGAATATTTATTTAAGCTATAATACAGTAGAGCCTTCTTAAGCGGCCATTCATTTATTGAACATAGGGGTTTAAAAAAACAGGTGGTTGCGTAATGTAGGGCAAAAGTAATGCAGAAAGCTCCCATAGGAGCTTAGTGCATTAGTTTTGATCTGCATTAAGCTACCGCCTGCGTAGCATACCCATAATTAGACCTCTTTTTATGGCCGCTTAAGACCAGTTCTACTGTATAGCATCATTATCATTTAGATATATTTTATAATGGTATATAGACACGAGCACCTTTAGCAATGAAAGACACTGTAGAATCAGATATTTAAAATGTCACAAGCAAGCAGTGCACTGTTGAGCCTCAAATTTCTTACAAACGCATTCTTCTCACCGTGCGAAAAACACGCGCGCATTATTCTCACAAAAGTGAGAAGATTGCGTTCGGACCACATGGTGGGACCTTGCATCGGAACGCAATTTTCTTTCTAGATCGAACAAAAATACCTTACTCATTTTCCCCTTATGATTTTGCATGCGCTTGAAAATTGTAAAATCCTAAAACTTATCAAAATCAGTCTTAAGCACAGGATTGTAATGGTTTGTGATTTCTGTTGCATTTTAGAGCAGAAACTGAAGTAAAATGCCTTGCAAGGTTGGTTAACCGAACCTCTCCGTCTTGCAAAACTGCTCACTTTGCAATTAAAATCTTATTTATGTTTTTGCACAACGGTTAGTTATTGCAAAGTGAGTTGTAACAATGCATTGATCAGTAAACCTCATACCATTTAATTTCTTATTCCCAACTCCAACCCGCCACCTTCCCTTGTATACTTGATATGAAATTAAAATTGGATAACTTGTTGATAATAAAGCTTGATGTTTTGTGTCGTTTTGTCGCATCGTTGACTTGATGAGAGGCATACAAACGCAGATATTCATTCATCGATACACAAATATTTACCTCGCCTAGATGTGATATTGTGGCGTCACAGGCAACGAAACTGATACTGACCGGCCACTATTCCAGTGTGATACAAACTTGTATCATTTGGCCATTTTTTCTTGCAGTATAAGGGTGTAATCTGACATCCCCGATGAAGTTGGTAGTTTGCAAACCGCGTTTAGGTCTGAACTAATAGGGCTTATGAAGTCGAAAATACGTACAACTGTGTTCATTATCTATGATACCAGTAGGACAATGTCAATTATGCTATTAACATGTCGTTTTGTTTGTTGTTGATCTAACAGCAATAGTATGATATAATTTTCAAGGTTAGAGTTATTGCTTAAATCCAAGACGGAGAAATATGTCATGTTACAGCGCAGTTCAGTTATATTATTTCACGTAGCATAAGTTAAGTACAATTACACTTTTATAACAAAACAGCAATAGTTAATTTTATTTCTCATTTTTTGTTTTACCATTGTGTAAAACTACATGCATGTGCGCATTGTTTTCGCATTTGAATGAGTTGGTGTTTCTGCGGTTGCTAATAGTGTTTTTGTTTGATATACATGTACATGTACATGCATTGTGCATTTAATTGTGTTCAAATACGTGTTGTTGATTTATTGTTTATTTTATAATTGTTGCTAAAAGAAGGCACCAAGGAAAACATTGAGGCACCTTTAAAAAATAAAGACATGTGTTAGTATTCCGAAACCTTCTAAGTATTTAGCATATTAAAAGAAAATAACAATCAAACAAATTATTTTACCCGCATTTTCACATGAGAAAAATGCGTCCGTACCTACAGCCACAGGCGTACACACTAACGCATTTTCCCAAGCAGTAAAATGAGAAAAAATGCGCTCGCGTTTTTCTCTTGATGAGAATATTACCCGCGCGTTTTTCGCACGGTGAGAATATTGCGCACGCGTTTTTCTTACGTGAGAAGAATACGTTTGTAATAAATTTGAGGCTCAACAGTGCAGGGATCATGCGGCGTTTGCTTTTACAGGAACTTATGAAGCAAGTAAGTTCATCTGTTTGTCTGTGTGTATGTGTATGTGTCTATTTGTGGCTGTGTGTCTGTCTGTCTGATTCTGTCTGTCTGTTTTTCTCTCTCTATCACACTGACTGTCTGCCTCTCTCTCAATGTCTCTCGCTGTCCCCTCTCTCTTTATATATATATATATATATATATATATATATATATATATATATATCTGTGTGTCTCTGTCTGTCTTTGTGTCTGTCTCTCTGTCTCTACGTCTCTCTGTTCTCTGTCTGTCTGTCTGTCTGCCTGTCTGTGTTTCTGTCTCTGTCTCTCTCTCTGTCTCACTCTGTGTCTGTGTCTCTGTCTGCTTCTTTTTCTCTGTCTGTCTCTCTCTATCTCTCTCTGTCTCTATCTGTCTCTCTCTCTCCCTATCGATAAATCGATCTTTCTCTCTCTTACACACGCACGTACGCGCGAACACACGTACTGTCGGTCTCTCTTTTAATGTATACCTCTATTTGCTTTTCTCTCGTTTTATCTTGTCACCATCTTGTTAAGTGGCAAAATAACTGTGTGTCCTCTCAACCTATTCCGCCAATGTAACAGGGTTGTCAGCCAGTGTACCCTATGACCCCGCTGGTCTACTTTCTATGTGTTTTTTTATTGCCAACAACATCATCTCAATGCCCAACCAAAGCGTTGCAGGCTCTAATGTATTCTTTGCGTGTTTATTTGCAATGTTATACAGTAGAACCCCTCTAATGCGACCGTTTAATGAATAGACATGGGTGTCTTTATAAGCAGGTGGTTGCTTAATGCAGGACAAAAGTAAAACAGAAAGCTCCTAGAGGAGCTTTCTGCATTACTTTTGTCCTGCATTTAGCTGCCACCTGAATGTAGCACCCAGAATTATACCACTTTTAGGTGGTCGCATTAGTGGGGTTTTACTGTATTTCTTATTTTATTGACCACTCGCAGTTTCTTCCATTATGTCTATGGTCGTGATAACCTAATCGCCTGCATAAGGACATCCGACACGCCATTCTTTTATTCATTGACATCTAGCACTTGGAGAATACTTTCATTCCGTTACGTGACTCATATGTATAATAGTATATTCGTGCGCTCTTCTTAAACAATATTACACGTTGTGAACTTTTTGCACATACGAAGTCAAAACTAACGTTACGTGAACTTTTATGCCAGAAACAGTATACCCTGATTGTTTCCGGATGTCGTGTTATTAAACGCCTTTTGTATCCATCGAACACACGTCAATAAATTGTCAGGTCCGCAAGGGTTGCCAGAATCGACCCAAGAAATGTTGCAAACTATCTTTGAAAAAGCTAGTCCCGCAAACTGATCCTATCACGTATAACCTAGTTAGCGGAGGCTTCAAAGTTTGAACGCAGAAAATACCATTGAACTTCGGTCCTTCCAAGATTTACAATACAGAATTGATCTAAAAACGTATCACTACGCATATCTAGAAACACGTGTGACAGCTTAATGCAGGGGCTTTCAACATTACTTTAGACCTGCAGGAGCTTTCTCAACATTACTTTAGACCTGTAGGAGATTTCAACATTTCTTTAGACCTGCAGGAGCTTTCAACATTTCTCTAGACCTGTAGGAGCTTTCAACATTTCTCTAGACCAATAGGAGCTTTCAACATTACTTTAGACCTGCATCTGTGCACTTGATAATTGTTCAGATTGAAAATCGGATAACTCGAATCTCGAAGTAATTTGTATGGTCCCGTGAAGTTGAGATATGGAAGTTTAACTGTATTCAAAGTTAGGTTGAATGTGTTAGTAAATAATTACTGGTACGTTGTTATTCGTTATTATTCGTTGTTACTCGTTATTATTCGTTGTTATACGTTTTACATATTATTCATGGTCAGAAAATTATGAACATGTATTACGATAGTGCTTCGAACTCTTGAAAACCATTTTTGAGTGTGGGACATGCATGCACTGTCCTTTTCAAACAGTGAAGACAAAGATAAGCGGGCTCTGTTAGAAGCATGTGATGAGGGCTCTGTAGGAAGCCTATGATCAGGGTTTGCACAGTTTGTCATTCAAACTCTTGTAGCAAGTTTAAGCCTTTCATACTACGAGCGTAAATGGACACTGCTATTAATCACTGATGGGCTAATCCACTCTGAAAATTTAGTGTCGAGAGTGTTACAGGAAATGACGTAGTTAGACCGAAAGGCGTCGACATTAGTGGGCTGTTTGATTGGTATTAGATCGTTTAAACTTAATTTTCACTGATGCGATCAAAAGTAGGTCATATTCTGTGAGCTAACTGGTCAAGACATCTGGGCTGAATTAGCCCAAACGTTTACATTCAATCATTTTCGTTTGATAAATGGGAATTCGCCGATCTTTGTTTTGGAAATCAGTGCAAATGGTCACTTGATAAAAAGTAAAGTAAAGTACCTAGTTATAGTCTACTTTCAGTCCGATTGACAGTTCAGCCGACTGTACATTTACTCCCCTGGTCATTGAGTTATTCGCCTACAATAATGAGCATGCAGCCGCAGTACCGGCTAGTGACCCTCACAGGTACCCATTTTAACCCCTGGGTGGAGAGAATGTGCGGGTGGAGGACACAGAAAAGCATCTCTGAAATTGCTGGTAGGGATCGGGATTAGACCACCGCACACCAAAAGGCTAAAATACGAGATAAGTGTCATATGTGGAAAGTTTAAATTTCCCCATTATAAGGAACTGGTCTATTATTTTCTACACCCCCTTCCCCCGCCTTCTCTCCCTTTTTTCCTCGTGTAGACGTGCCTCTAAATCTCTTTCTTCCTCAATCCATTTTTTTTCTATAGTATTTTTGTATTACTGTATTAATTAACTAAACTAATGTTCTTCTCTCTGCCTTTATCACAGACTCATTCCCATTCCAATTACATGTACTTTGTATTTCTTAAATTTGATCGTATACTATATTTTCATAATGTTTTATAACAACACAATTTAGGAGTGTAGTCATGACAATAAGCTGTCATCATAAGTTTGGAAAATTGTCAGAATTAATACCAGAGACTTGGTGTTCATCTAACATCAGCGCGTGCAAGTTCTGCAGACACTATCCTACATGGATTCCGGCATGATTTAAAAATGTAATTGACTGTGCTTTTTGTTCGAATCTGTTCCGATCTGTTCGCCATGGAATTTAGCTATCCACTTTGTAGTTGCGAAACAAGCACACACACTGATCTTCAGCATATCCGCTCAAGACCCCATTTATGAACATCTTGGTACCTCTTCAAACAAATTTGCCCAATTAACTCGAAAATTTTCGTTTATAATGCCGTCACACATGACTTCCCCTTGGAATCTTGGCAAACCCCAGGAAGTTCGACTCCAATTAGAGTTTAGATAACCAGAACAGAAGCCGTTCTTCCGAAAAAACATCTACGGACATGTTGTTAAATTATGTATCATACAATGCACGCGCCTGGTAATTTAAAATTTGTTCTGGATAAACAGGTAATTCACCGTTATTAAGATAAAGGATTATAGGAAGAGTTTATTCATAACTAGGTTTCATCGTTGTGGAAGAAAACAAACTAGTCATACAGTTGAATTTCGATGTCTCGAACGCCAAGGGACCATACAAATTAGTTCAAGATAACATAGGTTCGAGTTATCCGATTTCTTATCTGAAATATTTCCTTAAGTTCACAGCTTAACGTAGGTCTAAAATATTGCTAAAAGCTCCTATAGGAGCTTTCAGCACTACTTTCGACCTGCATTAAGCTGATACATGTGCCTATACATATGCGTAGGGATACATTTTTAGAACAATTTTGTATTACAGATTTTAGAAGGACCGAAATTATACTTCGAGTTATCCCGAAGTTCGAGTTATCCGAGTTCGATATATCGAAGTTCAACTGTATTTTAGAAAGTTGGGAAATATCTAAACACTACGACTGCATGTACAGTAAATATCTAAACACTACGACTGCATGTACAGTAATATCTAAACACTACGACTGCATGTACAGTAAATATCTAAACAATACGACTGCATGTACAGTAAATATATAAACACTACGACTGCATGTACAGTAAATATCTAAACACTACGACTGCATGTACAGTAAATATCTAAACACTACGACTGCATGTACAGTAAATATCTAAACACTACGACTGCATGTACAGTAAATATCTAAACAATACGACTGCATGTACAGTAAATATCTAAACAAAACGACTGCATGTACAGTAAATATCTAAACAATACGACTGCATGTACAATAAAGTTAACCATTTAAAAGAAGTTTAATAGAGGGTCTTAAAGCTTGATGGCTGCTCATTCATAGCTGTTTCATCATTTTGGAGGAATCAAATTAGTAATATTTTAGAAAGTAAGGAAATACCTAAACAATACGGATGTATGTACAGTACTATCCCTCTAATGCAAGCATTTAAAGGAAGTCTAATAGTGGCACTGAATGTCAGTTGGTTGCTTAACTTATTCCCTCGTGGGCTATTTTTAGACCCAATCTTTTTGAATAAATCTACCGAAAATAAGCAATTACTAGAGAAAAGGAAAATGTTAGATGTGTGTTTAGAAATAATTGTGAGAAATATGGCATTTGCTCCTATGGAGCATATGCTCTATTTAGCATGTAATGCTTTCAAAAATGTGACGTTTACAGAGGCGTCAAAATGCATCGCTAGGGGGAGGGGGATGTGTTAAATAATGAATGAAAGCTATGCAAAAGCTCACACAGGAGTTCTTTTGCATTACTTTCGTCTTGCATTAAGCAACCATCTGCTTTAAAATACCTCAATATGACCATTTTAGAGGGGTTCTACAGTTTGTACACTGTAGCATTCATCTATAAGTGTATGTACATTTAGCATGTTTTAGATATTTGGTGAAAATGATGATTTCAAGAAAATCTCATTAATTATTGTACTATATACCAGGCAGTATGTACCAATCTCATTAATTATTGTACTATATACCAGGCAGTATGTACCAATCTCATTAATTATTGTACTATATACCAGGCAGTATGTACCAATCTCATTAATTATTGTACTATATACCAGGCAGTATGTACCAATCTCATTAATTATTGTACTATATACCAAGCAGTATGTACCAAGCACTATGAACACGGAACATTATGGCGCAGTCAGATTCTGTAGAATTAGATCTATATTATACCATAAGCAAGCAGAGTAGACCCTGATCAGAGGGCTTTTATAGGATCCGTCTGATCTGGGACTGCTCTGTTTGCAAAGGCGTAAAAAGGCGCATTTATGGAGTAAATGTTTAAGTTGGTGTTTTGAGTTTTTTGCAACGCGTTGAAGTCACAATTGGAGAATTGTTTGTCGTTAAGACTACTTTTATAGTTAACAGAGTCTTCTCAATTTTCACACAGACAAAAACTCTTACTAATAACCCTTTACATTGCTTTTACAAAAGCTGTTTCCTGCTTAATAGCCTCGTACCACAGGCGGCCAGTATCCCCTATTAAAAATTACTTAGGTAGAGATTGGAAGGAACGTAAATGTTACAGGGTTCACTTTCTGATGTTCAACAAATTACGATAATTTTGACTTCATCTTGATTTAATGGAAAATAGATGGGGAGCTTGTACCTAATTATACTGGTAATTCATAAGCGTGTGCAGTCCTTTCTGGCATTAATGTAAATTTTATGAGAAAAATATTAAATATTTTGATTAAACAAGAGTCCTAATAACATACTCTAATGGGGTTTTTGGAGAAATTGTTTTACCTACAATGTGAACACATTTCCCATGAATGCTTCATTATTTTTAGAATGGGACTGGTTCACGTATACATAACAAAGCGATTCATTCTTCTTGCACGTGCGTGCTGGTGTTGTTGGTTTTTTTCGATTTTGTCTCTACCAAACGCGTACATTCCGTGTATTATTCAAGATGATACACGAGAAGGAATAACACTTGCGGATACGTTAACTTCTTTATTAACCCTTTACACCATAATTACGCCTTTCTACGCCATTGCAAACAGAGTAGATCCAGATCAGATGGCGCCTATAGGAGCCTCTGATCTAGGTCTGCTCTGTTTGCTTTTAACATATTATAATATAGATGTGATTCTACAGCTTCTGCCATGACCAAAATTCCTGTGTCAAAAGTGCTATTATAACAAATTAATCTAATTAATATTCATGATATCCTTATTTCTTACATGAATATTCACGGAGGAAGGGTTTAATAGTTTCGGTAATAATGGTATAATTTATGAAAACAAAATTGTTTTGCTCTATAACGAAAGTACATTATGGATTATTATAGTTTACAATGTATAGTAAAAACCCTGCATTAAGTGATCACTAATATATGTCTATGCATTGATCTTTAAGGCATGTGGTTGATTAACGAAGGACAAAGGTAATGTAGAAAGCTGCCAAACTTTCAGCTTTAATTTTGCACTGATCTAAGACCATATTAGAGACATATAAACATAGGTCTCTGACCATATTAACTAGCAAGTGGTCGCTGCAATCAGCATTGTAGAAAACAGAAACTTTACACTCGACATATTGTTTACGAAAATTTCCATTATATTTAACCGAAATCCTGATAGATTATTGCATAATAAAAGGAGGTATTATCTAAAAAACCAATAGATTCTTACAAGATGTATCTTCACATACTGACGTCACAAAGGATTTAATAATGCCAGCCATACCCCTGACGTCATAATGCATATAATAATGTCAGCCATACCCCTGACGCCACAATGCATATAATAATTTCAGCCATACCCCTGACGTCACAATGCATATAATAATGCAAGCCATACCCATGACGCAACAATGCATACAATAATGCCAGTCATATCCCTGATGTCACAATGTGTAGAATGCCAGCCATACCCCTGACGTCACAATGTTTATAATAATGCCAGCCATACCCCTGACGTCACAATGTTTATAATAATGACAGCCATACCCCAGGACGCCACAATGTTTATAATAATGCCATTCCTACCCCTAACGTCACAATGTTTATAATAATGCCAGCCATACCCCTGACAATAATGCCAGCCATACCCCTGACGTCACAATGTTTATAATAATGACAGCCATACCCCAGGACGCCACAATGTTTATAATAATGCCATTCCTACCCCTAACGTCACAATGTTTATAATAATGCCAGCCATACCCCTGACGTCACAATGTTTATAATAATGCCAGCCATACCCCTGACGTCACAATGTTTATAATAATGACAACCATACCCCAGGACGCCACAATGTTTATAATAATGCCAGTCCTACCCCTAACGTCACAATGTTTATAATAATGCCAGCCCTTCCTCTAACTTCACAATGTTTATAATACGTCCAGCCCTACCCCTAACGACACAATGTTAATAATAATGCCAGCCCTATCCCTGACGCCACAAGAGCTACAATAATACTAGCGCCGCTGGGCAGTTCTTATTTTTTAAATCAACTTTGATGTATTCACGGGTGACAGGTTTTATGAGCCATTTAACAAAACTCATTCAGTTTCGTCCATTGCTCATATGTTTTGTAATTGTATTAAAACTAGCAAGCCATTACCTGCCATGCTATTATCCTTTGGGGTCGGGAATGTTTGGGGCTACAGTAAAACCTCTCTATAACGGCCACTAAATTGCGTAAATTAGTTGGTATTTAGGGCAGGTGGTTGCTTAAAGCAGGGTGAAAGTAAAACAGAACGTTCCTATAGGAGCGTTCTGTTTTACTTTCACCTTGCTTTAAGCAGCCACCTGCCTTTAACACAAAATACTTGATGTAATTCAGTGGCCGTAATAGAGAGGTTTTACTGTATCATCTATTTCAAGTGTCTAATTAAAGCAAATGATACTTGATTATAAAACATGTCTTACACCAAATTTTGTTTCCATAAGATTGTCGCTTTGTTTCACAAAAGTCATTTTACTGAAAGTGTTCTCTATTTCAAATGCATGTCTGTTTCTAAAACAAAACGTGTTTGTTTATGTTTAAAAAAAATGTTTGTACGAAGACGACGCTGTTCTTTTCAAGTTAAAAGAGTTGAATGAAGTGTTCGTTCAATTCCCATCGGACTAACAGCAATGTGATATGTCCTGCAGTTAACCCTTACAACGCTGAATTTTCAAATATACTATTGCAAAATTCAAACAGGTCAAGCTCATGGTGAATGTTTAGAGATTTTTCGAAAGAAATGTGTAACTAGGGGCCCTCTCATCGGGGTCTATACTATTTGCGAAGGACATAAGTGACTCCTGTCCCGCACTGTAAGGTTTAAGAGCGGACTGTATCATCTGATTAAATAAAACAACTGTCGTCTTTTTATTTAAGTAAATGATATTTGTCAAAAATAAGTTTGTCAATTTAAGTTGAGCATGTTTTGGGGTCTGATCTTGGTCCAGTCTGTTTTTAGGGGCCTGATCTTGGTCCAGTCTGTTTTTAGGGGCCTGGTCTTGGTCCAGTCTGTTTCCCGTTGCAATGCCAGTCACACCTGGCACTCTCATGGTAAACTGTATATTCTAATATATTCTGAAAATAGATGATCATTTGAAAGCAAAAGTAGAAATAAAGAGAAAATTGCAGACTCGGTTTATTGAGTCTGTTCATGAGTAGAAATTAAAAGTGCAACACTACTCACACCCACTATCACCGGCTTAAGCAGTATTCAATTTTCAAAACTTATTAACGTCAAAACTAATGATCACGAAGGACCAGAAAATATAACAACACTGAGAATGGAGTACGGGGCTACGTGCTTGTGTACTTGACTAAATGATACATTACCAAGTAGAAAAATTGAGTAATACAATTATTGTATATGTAATATACAATAAAGATTTATGCAAAGTAGACACTATGTTAGCTCGCCTATGGGCGAATTCAAAAACACTTCATAGAAATACTTAGTATTTATTGGGTCTTGTTTCTTCAAATATAGATCATTTATGCAGAGATATTGTTGTCATAGGAACCAGATTACAAACAAGTTTGAAACTGCCTGTCAACTTAAAAGCGCTATTTAAAATGATCATTGATTGATTATTTACCACATTCCGTAAAGTTGTTTACATACAACAGGGTTTACGTTAGTTTTACAGAGATTTCGTAATCATACTGTGAAACGTGCAGACATATCTGACTGGTAGTCAGTTCAACCCTTTAACCGCCAATGTCGCAAAAATGCACCACGACAAATAATGCAGTCCAAGATCAGACGCCGACTTGAAAAGGCGGCGTCTGATCAGCGACTTCACTGTTTTGTCTCAACCTTTTATATATATATATATATCTGTGCTTTATTCCTTTGAAATTTGCATTTATCTATCTCATTTCCTTATTTTACCGAATGATTTAACAAAATTGGTTTGCAGACGACAATCATAAATTTGGCACCGAAATGGTAAATTTGGCAAACAATTACACAAACAGTTTGGATCCTAATAAGATGCCTAGTTACTCATCAGAATGCAAACTGCTTATTTATGTAACTGTTCTTTTGAGACAAAAATGACGAAAAAGAAAAATTTTAGCAGACGACAATTTTTTGTAGACGACAATATTTGGCAGTGAAATAGTTAACTCTAACTGCAACAGTCACTGATAGACGTCGAATGCTAACTGCGACAGTCACTGATAGACGTCGAATGTAACTGCAACAGTCACTGATAGACGTCTAACTGCAACAGTCACTGATAGACGTCGAACTGCAACAGTCACTGATAGACGTCGAATGCACGGTCTTTAAGGCAGGTGGCTTGATAAAGGACGAAAGTTGTGTAGAAAGATCCCATAAGGGCTTTCAGCATTACTTTTGTTCTTCAGTGAACAACCACCTGCTTCTAAAGACGCCAATTTGAAATCAAGTGGACTCTTTAGGGGGCTTCATCTGCATACAGTACAGTTCTGTGCAATTCATATTTAATATATATATATATATATATATATACACACATTTTCTAAAGAATTATAAAATATTAAACACATTCATTTCGTACCCACAACAATGTATCTTTCTTTAACTTCTTCACATGTGAATGGACTTTTTGTGATATAATTTTTGTTACAGGTTTAGCTCTAGATTAATAACCGTGCAACTTTCACATCAGGATTCCAAAGTGATTGAAAACTTGATCGAATGTTGTGGTTTAAGCCTTTTGCTTTTTTAAAAAAGAAGGAACAGTTGCAAACGACACACAAAAGATAACTTGGTGCTGATAATAGGGTTACCCCCCCCCCCACACACACACACACACACACACACACACACCAATATAAACGTGTTTTCACCCATCTGCAAACAGATCAGGGTCTGTTCTGTTTGTTAATAGAATTTGAAAGATCAGTGTCTTTACTTTCTAAAATGGCTACAATGTTCCACGTTCCATATTTCATTATAACTGTTTTGTCCATGAATATTCAGTAGGTATTGAAATTTGGAATAAACGCAGAACAGGGAGCGGGTTAAAAGGCTGAAGTTATCGTGTAGATCCGGCCAATCTGGGTAGTCCCGGGAAGTGTAGATTCGGCCAATCTGGGTAGTCCCGGCAAGTAGTCAGTGTGATAGATTTTGTTTAAATGGACATTTGATACATTCGATATTATCAGAGAAATTATTTGGATGTTAATTTTGTACCTTTTTAGTGGAGGACAGTTGATATTTAAACGGTCATCACAAAAACCTATAAAAAGTAATAAAAGAAATATTAACCTTAGAAATGCTCTCTGTGTGAATCTGTTTTCTTAAACCTTTCAATCAGTTTTGATCCAAACTCGATACTTACTGCCAATTAAAACTAGTTGAGACTTGGAGTGCAGTATTTAGTAGTATTTAGATAGTTATTGCTGACGTACATAGCGCACTTTAAAATGGAACAGACGATATATTAGCAAAACACAGTGTGTTCAACCTGGCAATGATGGGTCATGTTTAATGTTTCGCTGCTTCTATTATAACCAATGCAAGCAGTTTGGATCCAGATGAGACGCCAAGTAGTGGCATCGCATCAGAATTCAGACTGTTTGTTGCAATGGAAGTTTTTGAAAGAAAAACAAATTCCGAAAATTATAGCAGACGACACAATTTGCAGACGACAATATGTGGCAGCGTTGATGACTGCTGGGTAGATTATCAACAAGATGGTGTCGTTTGTTAGTTTTCCTAATGTATCGGTGGTTTTACCTTTAACACACGGGTTAATGACATTGTGTCGTCTGCAAAATACAGTCGATTGCTTCCTTTTCAAATTTATTTTGCTTCATTTATCTTCTAAACACACACCGAGTGTAAAACAGTGGCTCCTAGTGAGACGCCGAGTAACTAGGTGGCTCGTTTGGATCGAAATTGTAATCAAGGTTTTCCACGAGTTCTCCCACATCAGCTTCAATATTTATGAGTTTGTGTCATAAATAATATCAGTAAGCAGGACCCCCACCCTTGTCAAACTTTCCATCCGAAATTGTTCATCATGGGCCTAATTGTGGTCAAAGAAAGAAAGAAAAGAATTTATCAATGTTCGACTATTTTGATTGAAATCATTATCACCGCGCCATTAACCTTGTCCCCTGTTCTATGTTTATTACACATTTCAATACCCACTGACTATTCACGGACAGAATAGTTGTAATGAAATATGGAAGGTGGAACATTGTAGCCATTTTAGAAAGTATTAGAAACATATCTATAAAACATCATTAGCAAACAAAGCAGACCCTGATCAGACGGCTCTTTAATTTGTTTAATTTCTAAAATGGCTACAATGTTCCACCTTCCATAAGTCATTATAACTATTGTGTCCATAAATATTCAGTAGGTATTGGAATTTTGAATAAACGCAGAACAGGGAGCGGGTTCACAACTGTAACTGTTACTGTTTATGGGTACATGCAATGGTATCCTGTATGGCTCTCAACCGTTTATCTGTAAAATAAGTACGTCATGAATATTTATTAGCTGGTTTTTATATTGGAAATTGTACAAAAGGTGTTTTAGTATTTATATAAACTAGAATTGTTTTTATACAAAAACTGATGTCTCCCCGAGCACGTGGACAAAATTTACCAAAGTCCCATTACTCTGTAGAAAATCATAAGGAATAAACCATGCACAACTAGGCATGGTGCTTATCAATCCTATAAAGTTTCATGACAATCCGATAAAAGATTTTTGAGGAAACCCCGCAGACAAAATTTTCCATGTAAAATTTTTAAAGTCCCATAACAGAAAATCATCAAACCGAAACATATATAAGATATGCACAACTAGGCACGATTCTAATCAATCCTATTAAAAAGGTTTTGGAGAAACCCATGCAGTCAAAATTTCCATGTGAAAATTTCAAAGTCCCATAACTCTGCAGAAAATGGGAGGCAGTAACTCCAATATTATTGAAGCCAGAGTTATGATACTTGTGCATACATGAAAGGTCATTCTAATAGCACCAGTAGAGCAAGAGTTATTGATCGGACAAGAAATTGTAACAAAGGGAAATAACCCCAACAGTATTGAAGTCAGAGTTATGGTCCTTATACATAACACTTCCTCTCACCATGCTCTGTCAATGTATGAAGTTTCAATCAAATGGCATTAGCCATGTAGGAGTTATCATCCAGACAGGAAAGTGTGAATAACTGACCTTGAATTGTGACCATGACCTTGAATTGTGACCTTGACCTTTGAAGAATGTGCCTAAATTCTGCTGTCTGCACATCGCCTTGTTACGGAGAACATTGTGCCACAGCATTTTGAAATCATTCCAAGGGTTTAAGCTATATGGAGCCGACACGAAGGGTATGGCTAAAACAGTTGACATTGAGTTTGTGACCTTGACCTTTGACCCACGTGCTTGAATCAAACGCTCTGCACATCGTCTTGTTGAGTCGAACATTTGTACCAAAGCATTTTGAAATCCTTCCATATGTGTGAGAGATATGGAGCGGACACGAGTGTGACAGACATACGGACAGACGGACAGACAGAAAGACAGACGGATAGACGGGCGGACGGACAACTCGACCAAAATCAATATGTCTCCCCATTACAAATGGGAGAGACATAATTGTAGTGCAATGCCCATTCTGTCATAAGCAAACAGAGCAGACCCTGATCAGACGGCTGATAAAAGAGCTGTCTGATATCGGTCTACTCTGTATACAAAGATGTCCAAAGGGTTTATATGTGGGAAAGGGAATATCTATGGAATATGTTTAACTCATATGTGGGAAAGGGAATATCTATGGAATATGTTTAACTCATATGTGGGAAAGGGAATATCTATGGAATATGTTTAACTCATTCCCTCCTACCGACGCATTTTGACGCCCCTGTAGAAGTGAGCTACACAATTCTAACATTTCCATTTTCTCTAGTAAATGCTCATTTTTTGTAGATTTATTCAAAGAGGTTGAGTCTAAAAATAGTCTTGGAGAGAATGAGTTAATAAAATTTGATACTTTAGCACTATTACGGCGAATATCCCGGTGACGTCAGCTAAGCCGATGTCCCTGTCGAAATTAGACGACGAATTGCGATTGAATTTCCCAGTATTTTCCATTTTCAGCAATACAAATGTATTTCATTGGCCACTACTTAATTGTGATTTATGCCATTTTCAAGCAAAATTCGTGCAAACATTTTTGTAGACAGTTTTCACTAGAAACAATGCCTAGTGTTTTTTTCCGCTCATCACGATTTTAGAAAATCACGTCAATCTGTTTAAGACGAAATGGGAGCAATAGGCTATATAGTTGAAGAAGTTTGCATACCGCGGTTTTTGCATAGAAAATAAAAGGTTCAACTTGGATTATTACAAATTTCAATACCTACTGAATATTCATGGACAAAATAGTTATAATAAGTTATAAGGTGGAACATTGTAGCCATTTTAGAAAGTATGGAAACCAATTTATCCTAATCAGACGGCTCCTGTAGGAGCCGTCTGGTCTGGGCCTACTCTGTTTGAAGATGCGTGAACCACGTTTATATGAGGGAAAGGGTTAATAATGGTGTCTACTAACACTTTGCTCTGCTACACTTTTTACCTACGTGTGATTCCTTCAAACCTTAGAGTAACTATTGCCAGACTGCCAAACATCTGGATAACGTCTAATCCGCACTCAAGTTATTAACACAGGCCAGTCTGATACGGACCCAAGCTATTAACACAGGCAAGTCTGATCTGGACCAAAACTATTAGTACACCTCACAGGCCAGTCTGATCTGGACCCAAGCTATTAGTACACCTCACATGCCAGTCTGATCTGGACCCAAGCTATTAGTACACCTCACAGGCCAGTCTGATCTGGACCCAAGCTATAAGTACACCTCACGGGTCAGTCTGATCTGGACCCAAACTATTAGTACAGGCCTGTCTAACGGCTGTTAACAGGATACGGATTGAACCAATTCACTGGCATTTGACGTGTAAACATTCTGGGGCGTTTTTACGACGGTAAAGACCCTATTTCCGTTGTATTACTATGAAAAACATTTTAAAAGCTGCCAAGTGTAATTAGATCGTAAAGCTATTAAAATGTCATCGAGTTTTATGCTTAGAAGGGAGACAACTCTAATAACAATATCAAAGCTGCCTGGACAACGAATAGTTATTTCCCCTGCACACAAATCCTCTTTGGCCGGTGTAATGAGGAAAAATGACCCCCGTAGTAGATCGACCGGGGGTCGATTTATTATATAGTACTTTGACCCCCGTTTATTTTACTATAAAGTATAGTGACTCCCTTGCCATAGTATAATGACCCCCTTTATAGTATTGTGACCCACTCTTTTTATTGTAGTAGGTCGACCGAGAGGTCTATTATATTTTATAGTACTATGACACTGGTCATTTACTACGAAATATAGTGACTCCCTTGCCAAAATACACCCACCAGCGGGAGGGTCGATATATTATATAGTACTATGACCCCGATGTCATTTCACTTTTAAATGTAGAGACTCCCTTGCCAAAATACATCAACCAGGGGTCGATATATTATATAATACTATGACCCCCATGTAATTTTACTCTTAGATATATAGTGACTCCCTTGCAAAAATACATCCACTACGGGATCGATAAATCATATAGTACTATGACCCCAGGCAATTTTACTATAAAATGCAGTGACTTCTTGTCAAAATACATCAACCAGGGGGTCGATATTTTATATAGTACTATGATCCCCATGTCATTTTACTATAACATTTAGTCACCCCCTTGCCAAAATATATCCACCAGGGGGTCGATATTATATATAGTACTATGACCCCCATGCCATCTTACTATAAAATATGGCGACTCCCTTGCAAAAATACATCCACCACGGTGGTCGATATATCATATAGTACTTTGACCCCGGTCATTTTACTATGAAATATGGTGACTCCCTTGCCAAAATACATCCACCGGGGGCCGGGGGGGGGGGGGGTTCGATATATTATAAAGTACTATGGCCCCATGTCATTTTTACGGTGGCACTGAGGTGACATATGCAAGAAAAAAATTTCAAGTTTTGTTTTCCCGAGATAATTTTTTTTATTATCTCAATAATACGAAAAAAAGTTCGTTTTTACGAGATATTTTTTTTTATTATCTCGAGAAAACGAAACAAAGTTCGTTTTCCTGAGATAATTTTTTTTATTATCTCGAGAAAACGAAAAAAGTTCGTTTTCCTGTGATAATTTTTTTTATTATCTCAAGAAAACGAAGTAGTTCGTTTTAACGAGATAAAAAAAAATTATCTCGAGAAAACGAAATAGTTCGTTTTAGCGAGATAATTTTTTTTATTATCTCGAGAAAACGAAACAAAGTTCGTTTTCCTGAGATAATTTTTTAAGTCGTGCGCACGACTTAATAAGCCAATCAGAACCCTCCGTCAGAGTCAATTGTTCATCTATGGGGTTTCTCGTTTCCTGCTAAGCGAGGCTCGATAGATTTGCAAACACTTTTGACCTAGATCAGACAACAAGTAACAAGCGTCTGATTAGGATCTAAGCTGTTTGATACTCGGGCAATATAATTTTCCCAAAGTAAGCGAATCAGAAGAAGTTACGAATTTATGTAGAAGTGAACTATTTTTGCTGCGTGATAAGAGTTATCCCTTTCCTCGATATATACGCATTTCATCACCACCTTTGCAAACAAAGAAGACCCGCATCAGACAGTTCCTATAGGAGCTACCAGATCAAGGTCTATTATGTTTCCTTAGAAAATGTCATAAATCAAGATTTTAACTTCTACGCCAGAGTAGACCCTGAACAGATAGCTCCTGAAGGATTTCAGAGTCTTCTATGTTTGCTAAGAACATATACTAAAATATAGAATATAGGCTAGATCTTCTTCCTCAAAAATCTTATCAGTTTGCTCCTAAAAAAATATTTATTATATCGGTATATTCATAGTGATGGAGCCTTTCACGAATAGCCATGTAGGAGTGCATGGGTTAATATGAAGAATCGCAGTTGTGTATAAACCTGTTGAAAGCCGGGAAGATGTATTCGACATAATTTACGGGAAACGGATGGACGCTATCCATAAACAATTTAACCCTTTCCTTCAGAGTTTCTATTAAAAGTTAATTTTAGGGAGATCTAGGTATATAGATTTACATGCATTCATAAGGGTAGAAACTCTCTTAAATATGTATGGAGGAAATGGTTAGCGTATCAACGCGACTAACATTTGCGTCTATTGAAAATTGTATAGGCCTACATTACATGTACTTTGGTCTCATATCTAACCAATCTGATTCACTGCTTTTGTATAATAAACCAATTACGGTACAAGCCTTATTTAGAACTACTCAACGTCATACTACTACTACTACGCGTCATAGTGATGTTTGATACGTAACGGTAACGTTATACGCAATTATGACGTCATATAATAAATTCTGAAAGGGGGTGATCCCCCGAGAGCAAAAATTGAAACACAAAAAGAGAAAATTGCAGAATCGGTTTTATTGAGTCTGTTCATGAACAGTAATTGAGAGTGCAACACTGCTCACGCCCCCTAGCACCGGCTTAAGCGGTATTCAATTTTCAGAACAAGAAGTACTGAAATTCATGATCTCGAAGGATCAGAAGGTATAACAACACTGAGAATGTTCATCCTTTGTCTCGGCCATGTTCTCATGGGCCTAAATACTTGCGAAAACTGTTGACTCTGATGGAGGGTTCTGATTGGCTTATTAAGTCGTGCGCACGACTTAAAAAATTTATCTCAGGAAAACGAACTTTGTTTCGTTTTCTTGAGATAATAAAACAAATTATCTCGCAAAAACGAACTATTTCGTTTTCTCGAGATAATGAAAAAAATTATCTCGTAAAAACGAACTCCTTCGTTTTCTTGAGATAATAAAAAAAATTATCTCATGAAAACGAACTTTTTTCGTTTTCTCGAGATAATAAAAAAATTTATCTCGTCAAAACGAACTACTTCGTTTTCTTGAGATAATAAAAAATATTATCTCAGGAAAACGAACTTTGTCTCGTTTTCTCGAGATAATAAAATAAATTATCTCGGGAGAACAAACTTGAAAATAAAATCTTGCATATGTCACCTCAGTGCCACCGTACATTTTACTATAAGATAATATAATATAATATAATCAATATTTATAGTCGGTTTACATCAACAAATAAACACTAGCTTTGAAGCTATTGTCCGACATAATCAAGATTATCCAGTGACAATACAAACAAACAGCCTTTAAAATAGAAACCAGTAAAAATAGAAAGTATTTTAAATAAATAGTACATCACATATAGTTTCATTAAACAGCAAACTATAATTTATTATGAAAAAATGCACTGAGCCCATCTTATCACAGAAAACTTACATGCAATTTGCAATGAAAAATTAGAATGTCAGTAGGTCTCATAGACGGTCAAAGGGAAGTAACTCGTACAAGTCCCAAACTTATTTAAGTATGAGTTAATTCCCTTGACATATCATAAAACTACAATCAAATAAGATGCTTGTACATAGTCCAAAGTACCTATCCTCTAGCCCTGTCCTCAGACTCCGACAGAGATATCAGATGCTGAGCATAAGGCCAATCGGTTAGTATGAAATTTAAAGGCTACGTATCATACAAATGTGATAAAAGATCAACCACTCTAGATGACAAATAAACCAAACCAGAGAGCCATGATAGCCATAATACCGGTATTCCTCACCAGACAAACAGAGGAGAGGATTTGTAAATTATCACAATGTTTCTATAGAATAACAGGCCACCACTGAGGCAGGCCTAATTCTGCCATAGAGCCATGATCCATACAACTTTTGAAGTGGAAATTTCACAATATGTTTCTATTACAAGAGGGCCAGAATGGCCCTGACATCGCTCACCAGGCAATCAGAGGAGATGATGTTCAAAGTTTTCACTATATGTTTCTAGAGAAAACTAGCCACCCCTGGGGCGGGCCAATTTTGATCCAAGGGGCATAATTTATACAACTTTTGTAGAGGACCTGAACATGATGCTATGTGCCAAATATGAAAGCTGAGAACCTTCCAGTTTCTGAGGAAAATATTTTCAATTTTGACACTATATGTTTCTATTGCGAACTGGCTACCCCTGGGGCGGGGCCAATTTTGACCCCGGGGGCATAATTTATATAACTCTTGTAGAGGACCAGAACATGATGTTATGTGTCAAATATGAAAGCTGAGAACCTTCCAGTTTCCGAGGAGAAAATTTTCAAAGTTGTCACTATATGTTTCTATTGAGACATGGCTAACCCTGGGGCGGGGCCAATTTTGACCCCTGGGGCATAATTTATATAACTTTTGTAGAGGACCTGAATATGATCCTATGTGCCAAATATGAAAGCTAAGAACCCTGTAGATTTAGAGGAAAAGATTTTCAAAGTTGTCACTATATGTTTCTATTGAAAACTGGCCATCCCTGGGGCGGGGTCAATTTGACCCCAGGGGCATAATGTATATAGCTTTTGTAGAGGACCTGAACATGATGCTATGTGCCAAATATGAAAGCTGAGAACCTTCCAGTTTCAGAGGAGAAGATTTTCAAAGTTTCACTATATGTTTCTATTGAAAACTGACCACCCCTGGGGAGGGGCCAATTTTGACCCCAGGGGCATAATTTATATAACTTTTGTAGAGGACCTGAACATGATGCTATGTGCCAAATATGAAAGCTGCGAACCCTGTAGATTCAGAAGAAAAGATTTTCAAAGTTGTCACTATATGTTTCTATTCAAAACTGGCTACCCCTGGTGCGGGGCCAATTTTGACCCCAGGGGCAGAGGAGAGAGAGAGGAGAAGACTTTGAACATCTTCTCCTAGTAATCAACCGCACCTCTCAAAGTAGTGCATTTTGATATCACATAATTAAAAATGTCGGTCCTGTCTTGCAGAAATCTCAAGTCGGTAGCGCGACTGATCGTGTAAAGCGTGACTGATTGTGTATGAATAGAATCTTGATATAACAGTAAACACAAAACTATAACTTATATCGCTACACCGCGGATCTCAACTTCTTTCAGTTTTGACGGAAACACGATAATGTGTATGCATGTTTTACTCTTCAGTAGCGATTAGGGGAGATCAGTAGATCACTGTCGATTGCTAAGTTTTGCCGATTAAATGAAGATAAACTTGTAATTTCGGATTGCGTAGATTTATTTTGTGAACGCTATCTCAGTAATTTGTATAGACTAATAAGTCATAAGGCCATGCGAAAGTCTAGTTCTGGAAAACAATACGGAGTGCCTATTGCCACTTTTTTTCTAATCGGTGAAAGGGTAAAAAGTCACACGCATCGTGAGAATTACACAAAATGGCCATACTTCCGATAGCAGCCTACTATCACCCCTAAATCCTGAAATTGATGGATTAAGCTGAAAGACAAGTAAAATAAATATATTGACAATGTTTTATGTAGGTAGAATGTATAAAGACGTTAATATATAAGCAATTTCGTTCATTATATGCAAAAGTAATTAGCCTGCGCAGTATATTTGTACAGATGATATCTTTATATTTCTTATTTTCATTAATTAAAAATTCTGAAAGGGGGTGATCCCCGAGAGCAAAAATTGCAACACAAAAAGAGAATATTGCAGACTCGGTTTTATTGAGTCTGTTCATGAACAGTAATACTTTAAAATCAAAATCCTAACATATATTTATTTTTTCCATAACTAGACTTTCTGTAAATATAGAGCGGAAACTTTCTTGGGGTGGGTGATTCTTACGAAAAGATAATTATTATGTGCGAAGTGGCACTATCACGCCTTGCTAGCGCCACGTTTAGAAGTGTCAATAGAACCGGCCATAACAATGTGCTGCCTTTCACTGCAATAACTGTTAACATCAGAAGATTCTCGGTGCTCTCCGTATACATTCAGAAGAAACTTTATCGGTGTTTTGGTGGTGGTTGCGTCTTGCATGTGGCTTTGCCTGCTTGACTTTACTACTTTTCCATTTATCAATGGTGAAGCAGTAAAGAACTTCTATATAAAGACTGTCCATGGGTGACAAGAGAAGTCAAATGCCTCAGGAGAAAACAACACAAGCTATTTAAAAAGCAGCGGAATACCAACACAACTAAAGACATCAGACAGTATAGACAAACGAAGTCCAGACTACAAAAGGCAGAAAGACAGTCATACTGGAAGTATGTAGAAAACCTTATAGAGGTAGGACAACCAGACCAGGAGCACTTTCCGAAACAGAAACGCCTCTTCAATTTAATAAAGGTCCTACGGAGAGAAACAGTGGTACTGCCCCTCTGAAGGAACATGGAAGACTCCATTATGACCCCAAAGACAAGGCAGACATTCGCAACCGCCAGTACGAGTCAACGTGGACAAAGGAAGACCAGACTACCATCCCTACTCCAGATGGCACACCCTTCCCTTCCATGGAGAACATCAGTATCAACCAAAGATGTGTATACAAACTCCTTACAAAGCTAAATCCTGCCAAAGCCTGCAGACCAGATATCTTACCAGCTCGCATTCTTAAAGAGCTCGACAATGTAGTATCACCATTCCTTGCCATCATATTCCAGAAAAGCCTAGACACAGGTGCTGTCCCAAAAGATTGGAGAAGTGCAAACGTCACAGCCATTTTCAAGAAGGGAGAACGATACCTACCCAGCAACTACAGGCCCGTTTCCCTTACATCAATATGCTGTAAGTTACAGGAGCACATTCTCACCAGCAACACCCTCGGTCATCTGGATAATCATGAGATCCTTACAGATTGCCAGCATGGGTTCAGAACAAGAAGAAGCTGTGAAACACAACTCCTCACACTCCAACATGACATGATAGATCTGGACTTTTCCAAAGCTTTTGATAGAGTCCCTCACGAAAGACTTCTTCGAAAGCTACACCACTACGGAATCCGTGGTAATACACTGAAGTGGATCAGAGCTTTCCTCACTGATAGGGTACAGCAGGTCACAGTGGAAGGATCTACCTCAGAGAGCCTACACGTCCTCAGCGGAGTACCTCAGGGAACAGTCTTGGGCCCTCTCCTTTTCCTCGTCTTCATAAACGACATCCCAGACTGTGTCCAGTATAAACTCTTACAGGGCCGGTGATTGTCATAGACCTAAATATAGCCTTTCAGTTCCATCGATTTATGAATGACGTTAGCCGTATCTAAACATAGAAACTGAGACGACGGAACCGTCGAATTTAACCAGAGAGCATCCGGGAGAATATATCATGTCTGTTTGAATTAATATGTCGACTCTCGATTCAAATGATCTTATTTTTCAAATTGAACCACGTTTTCCCCTCTTGTAATGTAGATATCGAAACTATTTTCCTCTGCGGTAGCTCATTATTGACTGCGGCGATAGCCGCAGCCAATCTTTTAGAGGTTTAAAAAGTCCTTATGCGTTTCTGCGGGATTAGTTTTTATTTAAATGTTTGAGTTTATATTTGTTTGGCTGCTATTTACTGCATTGTATTATTCAGCAGTTGCACATATTTTTGTCGGAGTTTTTTTCCCCACAACGTTTAAACTGCTGAATAGCCCATGCTAGTTTCCGTCTTTGTCAAGGTTATTTGTTTCTTTTCTGTCAGTGAAAATGCTAGTGTATTAGGTATAAAAAAGCACGTCCCAATTATAGCAGTCAGCGTGGTCGAAGGGTTATGACGGTGGCCTCGGAAATGTGAGGTCGTGGGTTCGATCCTCGGTGGAATATGGCCCTTCCAATCCCTATAACATATTAGTGCATATGCATTTTCCTCATTTTAATCGAAGCACAACACAAACCCGTTATTGCATAATCTTTCATCATATCTGTAGTGTATGTATGCATACAAATGCTCGGCATGATAAACACTCTTCATTCCATGAACATCCATGTAAATTTACAAATAATTAATCATGCATACAAACGCTTGGTATGATAAACACTCTTTATTGCATGAATATCCATGTAAGTTTACAAATAATAAATCATGCGTACAAATGCTCGGTATGATAAACACTCTTTATTCCATGAATATCCATGTAAGTTTACAAATAATTAATCATGCATACAAATACTCGGCATGATAAACACTCTTTATTCCATGAATATCCATGTAAGTAAACAATTAAATCATTAATAAGAATCAGGGGAAATTTAAAAGTGGCATATGAGTACAATGTTTTAGTATTAGTAGAAACCGCAGAATTAGGTCTGTATAATTTCATAAGAAAACAGAGCAGCCCTGAAGAGTTAACCCTTTCCTCCATAAATACGAATTTCTATGCCGTTACAAACAAAGTAGACCCAGATCAGACGGCCTGTCTGGTCAGGGAGGGTCTGCTCTGTTTGCTACTGGAATTTGAAAGATCTGTTTCTTCACTTTCTAAAATGGTTACAGTGCTCTACCTTCCATATTTCAGTTTAACTTTTTTGTCCATGAATATTCAGTAGGTATTGAAATTTGGAAAAAATATAGAACAGGGAAAGGGTTAACTATTCACACTTTTGTTCAGCCAGCTTGTTTTGTCCCAATGATACATACAGGAAATCACAATACAAGATAGGCATTTACAAATTCATTTCACCTGTATATCCATCTACTTTCAGTTTCAATTAAATAATGATCGTTTGTTTCAGCCGCATCCACGATCAAATCTTAAGGTAAGCTATTATCATGTCTTCAAATTAATCATATATTGGTTTTATGCTTTAAGCAAATGCTATAAAACAGGAGCCGCGTGCGGTGCCAATGCTTGTCTGATTTGGTGCTTGTCCACTGAAAAAAACATAAAGGGCCATAACACCAACATTTTGAAATAAAGAGTTATGATTATTATGAAGTTTCATGTAGATACCTCTTGTACTTTTTGATTAATCAGCTACATTAAAGTTTTTGCACGCCGTCACCGATGACGATGACGCCTACAACTACGACAACGCCTACGATCCGGCGATCACGATCGAGTGATTACAATTTAGCTCGACGTTCCTTTGAAACAGACGAGCTAATTATAGCATATAAATGCCACTACAACAAGCACGGGCACATATGCTTATATTTCATATTTTACAGTAGCTTACGCTGAGCACAGCGGGTCATGATGATCATGACCCTGATATCGCTCACCAGACAATCAGAGGAGAAGATTTTCAAAGTTTTCACTATGTTTCTATAGAAAACTGGCCATCCCTGGGGCGGGGCTTCATTTGAACCCAGGGGCATAATTCATACATGTTTTGTAGAGGACTTCAAAACGATGTTATGTGCGAAATATGAAAAGTACAAAAATGAGTCATACAGGAAACACCACATACAGAACAGCCGCACGAAGAGCAACACAAGGAAACATCAAATGTATAAAACTATAAAATCACCAAGAGAGGCACAAAGACAAAACAAACATACAATAGGGGGCAGATGGAAGTACCGCCTTGGAACGGTCGGCTGAGAAACTTCCAATTTCAGAGGAAATATTTCTAAAGGTTTCACAATATGTTTCTATATAAAACAAGAGGGCCATTGACAGTGTTAATTCATTAGCAGACAACATTTCTAACAGATGACAGAAATTCAGTGTTAACCCTATCACTGCTGAGCATGACTTGACCGAAATAAGCACACAGTTTGGATTCTGATCAGACGCATATGTAACTTCATACCGTATGTGGTTTGTACAAGAGAGTTAATTGTAAGATTGATATTATTAAAACAGTGTGAACAAACAGACAATAATTCTGAAGCAGACAACATTACAGTACTGCTAGAGTATAGAACATTTGAACTTGACCTCTCCAATAATTACAAAAGCTACCTGGCTAGCTGGTGTGTTCTTCTGGATAAAGGGAAACTTTTTATACTGTAGAAGTCTATTTTAAAGTATAACCCACAGGGCAGGCCAAATTATAACTATGATATTAACAAAATTCATAAAGGTATACTAAGTAAATATATACACCAAATATCTAAGCTTTGGGACATGTAGCTTTTGACAAGAAGATTTTTAAAGTTTCCCTATGTATAACTAGTGAACCCAGCAGTCTGCTACAGAAAACTGAACAACAGTCTGCTACATAATACTGGCCACCCCTGGGGCGGGGCCAATTTTGACCCCAGGGGCATAATTTATATAACCTTTGTAGAGAACCTGAACATGATGTTATGTGCTAAATATGATAGCTGAGAACATTCCAGTTTCAGAAGATAAGGTTTCCAAAGTTATGAACAGACTCAATAAAACCGAGTCTACAAATTTCTACTTTTGGTTTCGAAGGATCACCCATTTTCAGAATATATTTTCACTATATGTTTCTATTGAAATTTTGACTCCAGGGGCATAATTTACCGGCGCCCGCGCATTTAGCGCGGCGCCTATATGGGCTTACGAAATACTCAGCTAATGGGAGGAGCAGTCATTTCTGTACCGTTGAAAAAAAAAGAAAGTGACTTGTTTGAGCAAGGTAAATTGTATGTACTGGTCGATTGAGAGTGTAAATAGCATATCAGAAGTAATGAAATAAAAATAAGAATTTGCTTGTTATTATTACATCAAAAGAAATGAATGCATTATTGATACTAATCAAAGGCCTGAACAGCCATAATTGCTTTCGAGTTTGATAAGGATGTTAAGTGTAAGGGAAGGAGTTGCTGTACATGTTAATCACCATTTTTGACGTCTTGGAATTGTTTAATGTAATACTAAAAATATGACAGACTGTAGCAACAGTCAAACCATAAGCAAAGTGGTTATTAGTAACACTCAGACAGTCCTTGACCTTGAAACAAGTCAGAAATGCAATGCTGAGTGACAGTGTCCATATTTCAATTCATATCAAAGCAATATCAAATGCTGTTGTGTATTTCAAAGCACTACCCTCCTTATTAATTACGAATCCTAGAATTTTAACTACTGTTTAGACAATGTAGTATGAAATTTTAGTTAAATTTTGTTCGGGTTTATATACATGTATGCAAACACACACATTAATCCAAAATCTTGGTTGATTCATAATGATATCAAATGTACAGTAAATTCCTAACAATCCATATGATGTTTTATCCTATCAAAACTCCACCATGAATTCCACTGATCATAAACTTATATGAATCCCAACTTTTATATTCCAATTTATTCTTGAAATTTGGACTGACAGCATTTTGTTATTAACACTCAAGATTACAGATAAATCATTTTCAAATGAATTCTATAATTGTTCTATCATTACTGGGTCTATTCAAAATAGCCAAACGGAGACTAACCCCTGTAAATATACATTATCAGAGAAGACAGTTTTACACCTTTTTAAAATATAACTTAATTTCCATCAGATCAGGATATTGATGGCCAAGAATGATATCATCTCTGGCTATTTCATATAAAATTTGTTGTCAAATGTTCTTTGCTATGCCATCTCCCAGGGTTTTTTCTTTGATTTTAGGGAAAGTCATGGCCTTACCGGAGGGGAAAAATAAGCGTGAAATGAATGCTTATGGGGAAAAGGTCAGAAAATATCAACATAACATTTAACATGTTCATAATTTCTCTATCAAGTGACAGTACAATTCAATTAAAAGCATTTCATGCAGTTCTGATAATTTAATGGTCTTTTTCTTGTGTGTGTTGTCTGCAACTGCATAACTCTTGGTTATTACTAAAATTGTAAACACGTCATCAATGAGTTTTCATAAAACCCCATTATAAACCAGAAATCACAGTAAATCTCAACTATTCCATTAACCAAGACAAATATGATCGGACTTTTGGTAGATAAAGATATCATCGGCATTTTTTGTAAATGAAGAAGCCTACATGTATGTCTCGCATTTTTGCGATGACAGTGGCATTCATGGAAAGTTCCATCTCGGTTTGTGGAGAAACTAATTAAATCCATTGTAGAGAGTAATACGCATACTAGCCTGTTAACACTGCAAGAGAAGTTGGCATTTCTATCGTGTTTCATCAGTAAAATGACGCTAATAGAAAGAAATTGTTGTGGCACTACTGGTATGAAAGCGAAAGTACAGACACTGCGATTCATATACGCTATACGGATTACTCCGATCTCTAGGTTAGACGGATGTATAGAAATGCGGTTAGCGTTTTATCACGTACACGGTGTCGATATAAAAAAATTCCCTCTCCCTCCCTATCGGCGGAGAGGTAATTGATCAATGAAAAACACAACAGGTTTTCTAGTTGGGAAGTCTTTGCTGTCGGCGGAGAAGAAATTTATAATTTACAGACAAGCTATTGCTGCTGTAGAAACGCCGATGTGTTGCGAAAACAATGTTTAACTAAACACCAGGAATGAGGTTCATATACGCGTATATGATAAATGCTGATTTTCAAGCTTGCGCAACTCATATCCGCGGATATGAACTTCATATCTGGTCGGATCCGGTGTTTAGTCATACCGATATTCTTTCGCGTTTTTTGGGAGTATATTCAATAATTCAAGCTTTTAAAAGGTTGATCTTGTGTAGACTAGAAGTTATCTGACAAAGCGAAGTGTTATTAAATGCATGAAAAGTAAATAAATTAATGAACAATTTACAACAAAACTAGTTTAGAATTGAAGAGAACTATTTTCTCTTGCGCATTTTCACAAGAAATAGTGAACTCTTTGCCGTAAAAACGACCGATCGCTATATTGCATTCTTCGAAAGCAATAAAAAGCTGATCCTTAAGAATTTCCGGTGCAATAGGCTTGCCTCAAGGTCTTGTAAAGTATTACACTTTTTTCAGTAAATGCACAGTCCAGTGTGCAGGTTTTGGTTGAATGCGTATTAGCTGAAAAATTAGGCATGACGTATATTTACTTTGTAAAGTTTGGCCCAATTAAGAGTAAAAACCTATACATTACGGTGTATAAATGAATGTTTTATTTGATTATCGACTTGAAACCAGTCACTAGGTCAGAAAGGCTGAGTCTATTAAGTCTAATACGGTGACGCTGAAAATCACACGCACACACACACACACACACTTCATCAAATTTTGCGCCCAATTTTTACAGAATGTCTATTTATTAAAATTTAAAGAAACCAAGCTATTCTATTAGTTTTGAATGGAAAAGTAGTAAAGTCAAGCAGGCAAAGCCACATGCAAGACGCAACCACCACCAAAACACCGATAGACAGCATGACACACACACACAACCACACACCCAAACGCACACGCACACACACACACACGAAATGAACACAGAAAACACCAAAAGACACACAAGAACCAGGGACAAACGTTCCACAACATGAACAAACCACAAGCACAAAGACGCAATGCAAACAAAAGGAAGGGTGACAAAGAGAGTACCGCCTTGGCACGGTCAGCAGCAAAAACACAACTGGGGGTTTAAACCGGTTTACGGACGTCCTAACCTCACACTTCTCTCAAAGTCACCCTAGCTTTACAAATATTGTAAATAAAGGTATCCCCGCTGGACTTACCCACAACATAGACGACGGTGAACACAGGACAACATGTAAAACATAGCATAATAACTGTGACAATCCGTCAAATATGTACTCAATGACTTTGCTGAAGTCAGAGCACCTGCAGGTAAGCCGTTAAGGGCACGACAGGGAAAAAATAATACATGAGTCTGGTAAGCTCCTCCTGTATCCAAGTTTAAGAGTATACCATCATAGAGTACTACCCTCGGCCTGTCATCGCGCAAGCAAAGAGGGAAGCGTAGCTACCGACTGTAAAAGGGTCGATAACCAAACATGCAGTGTGTTGCAATATAATAGGATCATAACCTTTCTTTTTAAATTTTTTAATGCGTTTTATAAACAAATCATGAAAATGGATATGACCCCGAATTTTCCTAAGTTTGTAGATAACATCCCCATAAAATTCTGGTTGAGAAATGCCTTGTCGCAGTAACGTCCGTAGATTGCAATTATATTTACTAATGAGAGGTAAATTTCGATAATAAAATTTAGAAAAGGTTTTCCGAAGTTTATGATATCTGTAACCTTGCTTAAGAAGTTTATCAGTTATAACTAAATTACGTCTGTTAAAATCTTCAAGCAAAGAACAGGCTCGGGCAAACCTAATAAGTTGAGAAATATAAACACCATAAGATGTAGAACGTGGCACATCCCCATCTAGAAAAGGATAATTAACAATTTTAAAATTAAAATCTTCTCTTTTATCGTATACTTTGGACGAAACTTTATCATTTGTAATTGAAAGATTCAAATCTAGAAATGAAGCATTAATGTCAGATTGATTAGCTTTGTTTAAAGACAGTTCTTTTGGGTAGATTGAAGAAACCATAGTATCAAAATAAGGATTATCTAAATTCAAAATATCGTCTAAATACCTTGAAGTTTTATTAAAAGCATTAACAATATCGGTCTGTGTATCAGGTTTTAAGCTAAGCATAAAATCCCTCTCGTAGCAATACAAAAACAAATCTGCAACAAGAGGGGCACAATTTGTACCCATGGGTATACCAACAACTTGACGATATATGGTATCTCCATAACGCACACATATATTATCTAAAAGAAAGGTAAGAGATCTACAAACATCAAGGCAAGTCCACATTGTGTAATGTTCAACTTCTGAATTCGAAAAGAATGAACGTTGAACATTACAAGCAATGAACATTTTGTTTTCTCTGGCAAAGGTTTTTTCTATTAATTTAATAAGTCTATCCTTTATAAGATGGTGAGGTAGAGTAGTATAGAGTGTAGAGAAATCATAAGAGCTCAGTAAAGAAATGTTATACTGTTCATTTTCAAGTTTTGTTAAAACATCATTTGAATTTTTTATGGACCAAAAAACATTAATACCAGAATTTTCATATATTTTATCACAGTAGCGTTTAACATGTTCTTTGATCGTAGTAAGACAGGACGTCAAAAGTATAGATAATTTAGTAGTGGTACAACAGCTAGAGTTGGCAATAAAACGCGACTTATAAGGGTTTTTATGTAGTTTCGGAATCCAGTACAAAGTAGAAAGTTTATGTTGTTTTATGTTAGGACCAGACTTAAAATCATTGCACATTTTTACATGTTCCGAGACTATATCTTTTTCAGGTGTATGAACTGTTATATAAGTTTTTGAATCAGTTAGCTCCTTCTTTAAAACATCAACATAATACAATCTTCAAATAATGATTACATTGTTTGATGCCTTGTCAGCAGGAACAAGAACATAATCTGAATGAAAATTAGAAATGTTTTTCTTCAAGTAGCGAAATGTAACTCTAGGTCGAGGTGGTAAAAGATGGTTATTTGATTTGTAAAAAGTTATTCGTGTATCAATAATATCGAAAATACATTTCTTCCAATCCGAAAGGGCATTAACATCAGCATGTTCTCGTCGACACCATTTGATGCAGAATTCTTGAATAGCTTCCGCAATATGAGTTCGACAAGCGTCAAAATCAATAAGGGAAGGTAATCTATATTTAGGTCCTTTAGTTAGGAGGGTCCTGAGACGTTTATCCTTAATGATATCAAAATTACCAGTAATGACATGACCAACTGGTTTATAGCAAAAGCTAGAAATGCTACAATCTCAAGAAATAGGGGTATTAACATCAATATTTAAGTCAGAGACAATTTTATTGTAGTTCAAAATAACATTTCTAATAGGTTTATTATATTTATAACAGATGATAGGTGATTCAGAGTTGATGAAATATTTGGGAATAGCATCGATTACATTCTTATCACGAAATATACTTTGAATATCAATAAAATCGATACCTTTATTTAGGAACTGAAGTTTCAGAAAATGTCTTTTATGTTCAGATTCTTTATCAATACGTGGACGAAGAACATGCTGTGTGTAACTTTGTATAAGTGAGGCAGTATTAATTAACGGATCTGTACGCATATAGATTTTATCAGCCTCTTCGTCTATTGACTTAAGACAGGAAAAGGGTAAAGACGATAAACAAGATAACATAGAATGTTTACCAGTTTGTTTTAGAATAGTATGTAAATCATGAATAGACATATTACGACGTAATTTACGCTTAATATTACCATTTCTACGTCTGCCATGTGATCTACTTTTACGTTTTCGAATAGAAAATATAGAGAAAATGTCGATACTTGGATCTTTAGAAATATTGCCGCTTTGGAAAATGTTATCATTAAGGCCTAAAGGAAAAGGTGTTTGTAATTTCTTTATCCAGTCTAGCTCTGTGATGAAACGAGCTTTAGATTTTAAACTACCAGTAGTTTTAGAATCATAATAAATTTGTTCTACTGGTTGAACCGAAACATATTTGAAAGAATGTCCTGTATGACGAAAATGCTGGTAAAGAAAATTGCGTACTTTTTTGATCCGGCAATGGTAACTGTGTTCACGAAACCTAGTTTTTAAAGAACGTCCTGTCTGACCTACATATTGAATGCCACAACGTGGCGCATTTCATGTAAGAACATATATAATATTAGATGAGTTTCAGTCTAAATCAGAATTAATCTTCACACTAAACACTCTACCATTAACAAGAGATTTAATTGTTGATCTAGTAGAAATGAAATTGCAACACATACACCTCTTACTATTGCACTTAGTAATTATTGGATAGTGATTAATTAAATTTATGTACGTTATTGTGTATTGGGGTCATAATTGGAGATATCTTAATGTCGTGTAATTAGAATTCAACATTGCTTAGAGCCACGTACGGCATTTTAAACCATTTTATTTAAAACTTTCTTTTAGTTTTTAAGCATTGATTCATTAAATTTAAGTACGTTATTGTATATAATGTGCAAAAATGGAGCACATTGGGACCATAATTGGAAATATCTTAATGTCGTGTAATTAGAATTTGACTTTACTTAGTGCCACGTATGGCATTTTTAAACCATTTTCTTTTTCACAGTTAAACTCCAGATTTGTTGCAAATAGGCCTGTTATATTAAGGTTATCTTATCAGAGTTTATTGGTATATGAATGAGATTTTACAATGAAAATGATACTATTCTTTTCTAAGATTTAATAATGACTGATCCGTCAATAATCAAATCAAATAATTTATTAAAACGTGCTAATTATCTATCAAACTACAATTTAAACTATTTCGGTATTTGATTCATTTCTTAAATTCACAGTATTGAAAAGCTTTGGACAAACTCATTATTTAGTTGTTTTAAGTATAATTATTTCATTGTTTGATAGGATGTCTGAAATCATACTTATGTCTGTAGTAGTTCCAAGAGCAATATGCTGAACTAAACCTTTGAATGATTGCATGATTATATTAAAATAATGCCAATCAGTGTATATTTTCATGTAAAAATATTTCATTTGTCTTCATTTATGTTTACACTATTTCAATAGCAGACAAGTTATATCTTCATTGAAAGGGTTATAGCAGCATATAAGTATCATGATCACTCATATTCTAAGCATTTTTGTTTCACAATACATTTTAACAAAACCAGCATGGCTGTTCTTTATAATGGCGCCCTTGATGTTTACATCAATGCTTTTCTTGTATAACTTTTGTAGAGGACCTACAGGTGATGCTATGATGCCAAAGATGACAGCTGAGAACCCTGCAGATTCAGAGCAGAAGATTTTTTAAGGTTCAAATTGTTGACGACGGACGACGCACGCAGGCGATCACAAAAGCTCACCCTGAGCACTTTGTGCTCTGGTGAGCTAAAAAAGAAAAACTGATTGACAAAGATACTGACAAAAGAAACAATTTGTATTATAGACTAGACCATTATATGTAGAAAGGGGAGAAAACACCCCAAAACATTTATACTGTTAGTAAAACACCCAAAAACATTTATACTGTTAATAAAGTTAGAAAACATACTATACTGTTAATACACATAATAAAACATTTTTGTTTTTGGTTTCCTGACTTAATCTATATGTTGTGCATCCAACACCAATCTTTTTAAAACATTCCCTCCTTGTCTATTTTTAGCCCCAACCTCTTTGAATTAATCTACTGAAAAGGAACATTAACCATAGAAAAGGAGAATTTTAAAATGTGTAGTTTTGAAACTACTGTGATAAATAGAGCATTTGCTCCAATAAATGAGTTTTGCAGAGGCACAAAAAGGTGTCAGTAGGAAAGAATGGGTTAATTGACTTTGGATCATATTTTAATCATTTCTTTATTTTCAAGTCAAACTTTCATTTTCTTTACATTTCAGCTAGAAACAATTTTGGTTGGGTTTGGTAATAAAAAAAAATCTTAAATACCAACACACTACCTAATTTTTTTCAACCATAGAACCGAAAACAATGTTTTATGAGTATGCCTTATTATGACAAATCAATACTGGATTGTTTCATTTGTAGACTAGACATTGTACAAACTCTACATTCACAAAAAGTTTGTTCCTCCATGAATATTCATGTTAAAAATAATGACTTCATGAATTTAAATTAGATTAATTTGTTATAATATCACATGGACACAGGACATTTCAGCAATGTCAGAAACTGCAGAATCATATCTATATCACGCCACAAGCAAACAGAGCAGACTCTGATCAGACAGCTCCTATAGGAGCTGTCTGGTCTGGGTATTCTGTTTTCAAAGGTGTTTTCAAAGGCGTATTTATGGAGTAAAAGGGTTCAAAAAGAGTGAGGAAAATTAACCCTTTACTCAATAATACAATTGCAAATAGCAGACCCATATCATATAGCTAATAAAGGAGTTGTCTGACTGGGGTCTACTGTGTTTGCTGATGGATTACAATATATATATAAATATTATTCTTATTCTTCAATATTCAAGATGTTGTTATTTCTTATATGGAGTAAAGGGTTAATATATGAAAAATACAACAAGACAAGAGGGCCAGAATGGCACAGAAGCGCTCACCAGACAATCAGAGGAGAAGATTTTCAAAGTTCTCACTATATATTCCAATGGAAAATTAGCTGGCCCTGGGGCAGGGCCAATTTTGACCCAAAGGGCACAATTTATATAACTTTTGTAAATGACATGAACATGTGCCAAATATGAAAGCTGAGAAACCTATAGATTCAGAGGAGAAGATTTTCAAAGTTTACACTATATGCTTCTATTTAAAACTGGCTACCCATGGGGCGGGGCCAATTTTGACCCCAGGGCCATACTTTATATAACTTTTGTAGAGGACCTGAAAATGATGCTATGTGCCAAATATGAAAGCTGAGCACCTTCCAGTTTCAGAGGAGAAGACTTTCAAAGTTTTCACTAAATGTTTCTATAGAAACTGACCACCCCTGGGGCGGGTCAATTTTGACCCCAGGGGCATAATTTATATAACTTTTGTAAAGGACCTGAACATGATGCTATGTGCCAAATATGAAAGCTGAGAACCTTCCAGTTTCAGAGGAGAATATTTTCAAAGTTTTCACAATATGTTTCTATTGAAAACTGTCCATCCCAGGGGTGGGGCAAATTTTTGCCCCAGGGGCATAATTTATATAACTTTTGTAAAGGACCTGAACATGTGCCAAATATGAAAGATGAGAACCTTCCAGATTCAGAGGAGAATATTTTCAAAGTTTTCACTATACGTTTCTATTGAAAAATGGCTAACCCTTGGGCAGGGCCATTTTTGACCCCAGGGGCATTAATTATATAATTTTCGTAGAGGACCTGAACATGTGCCAAATATGAAAGCTGAGAACCTTCCAGTTTCAGAGGATAAGATATTCAAAGTTTCACTATATAATGCTATAGAATACAAGGCACCACTTTTGACCCCAGGGACATAATTTATATCACTTCTGTAGAGGACCTGAACATGATGCTAAGTGCCAAATATGAAAGCTAAGAACCTTACAGTTTCAGAGGAGAAGATATTCAAAGTTTCACTATGTGTCTATTGAAAACTGGCCACCCCTGGGGCGGGGCCAATTTTGACCCCAGGGGCATAATTTATATCACTTCTGTAGAGGACCTGAACATGATGCTAAGTGCCAAATATGAAAGCTAAGAACCTTACAGTTTCAGAGGAGAAGATTTTCAAAGATTTCACTATATGTGTCTATTGAAAACTGGCCACCCCTGGGGCAGGGCCAATTTTGACCCCAGGGGTATAATTTAAATCACTTTTGTAAAGGACCTGAACATGATAGCATGTGCCAAATATGAAAGCTGAGAACCTTCCAGTTTCAGAGGAGAAGATTTTCAAAGTTTTACTATATATTTCTACAGAAAACAAGGCACCCCTGGGGCGGGGCCAATTTTGACCCCAGGGGCATAATTTATAAAAAATTTGTAGAGCACCCGAAAATGATGCTATGTGCCAAATATGAAAGCTGAGCACTTTACAGTTTCAGAGGAGAAGATTTTTCAAAGTTTTCACTGTGTTTCTATTGAAACTGACCACCCCTGGGGCGGGGCCAATTTGGAACCAACGGGCATAATTTATATAAGTTTTGTAGAGGACCTAAAAATGATGCTATGTGCCAAATATGAAAGCTAAGAACCTTACAGTTTGAGAGAAGAAGATTTTCAAAGTTTTCACTATATGTTTCTATTGAAAACTGACCACCCCTGGGGCGGGGCCAATTTTGACCCCAGGGGCATGATTTATACAACTTTTGTAAAGGACCTGAACATGATGCTATGTGCCAAATATGAAAGCTGAGAACCTTCCAGTTTCAGTGGAAAAGATTTTCAAAGATTGCACTATATGATTCTATTGAAAACTACCCACCCCTGGGGCGGGGCCAATTTTGACCCCAGGGCCATAATTTATATAACTTTTGTAGAGGACCTGAACATGATGTTATGTGCCAACTTTGAAAGCTGAGAACCTTCTGGTTTCAGAGGAGAAGATTTTCAAAGTTGTCATTATATGTTTCTATTGAAAACAAGGCACCCCTGGGGCAGGGTCATTTTGACCCCAGGAGCATGATTTATATAACTTTTGTAGAGGACCTGAATATGATGCTATGTGCCAAAGATGATAGTTGAGATCCCTGTAGATTCAGAGGAGAAGATTTTTAAAGGTTCAAATTGTTGACGACGGACGACGCACGACGGACAACGGGCAATCACAAAAGCTCACCCTGAGCACTTTGTGCTCTGGTGAGCTAAAAAGGATAACATGTTTTAACTTACTGGACGCACTTATAGTAGACCATGATACTATACAACAAACCCATTTGTAATCTTTGACTAGGTAATTTTGGATGAAAAATCGTGTGAACATAATTGTAGATGTTGAAATTAAACAAGTTGCTGCTGCCACACAAAGTCATCTAATAAGGTGAAGCAGTATATATTTTATGTGAAATGTCAACTCCAAAGTTCAAAATCTAGGTACCTATTCCTAGAAAATTCAAGTTCAAGGACGGTAGCTCTCAAACTCTTCTCTTTTTTGGTATATATCAGTACAAAATCGATAACTCAATTTAACTCTTCTCTTGCTATCAAAACACTATCTGCTGAATTGTCAATCTATTGCAACTTTCACCGTTTCCCAATTCATTAAAGCTTTTTAGAAATAATAAGACGCCCAGTAATTTTGCATCTCATCTAAATTTAAATTTATGTAAATGCAAGTTAGATCACCAGTAGCAGGAGAAAGGCTAAATCTAAGTTATGATACAACAGTTGTAAGAAAATGTTACTTATCTCAGTTCCAGCATTCATACACATACTTATAGGCTGGGTCCTAGTAGTAGTTACCGTAGCATCCCCCCCCCCCCCTAGACTTTTTTTCATGGGTACCAAATTGTTCGTTGGGGTCCTCAGAACACATTTTGAGCATGCCCCCAAAAATAAGTTTGTCCCAGCTATGTTTTATGTAATGGTTTCCATGGTAACCCGAGGTAATTTTCGAAACTACCTTGGTTCAGAAAATGCGCAATAACTTTGTTTTTAGAAGCAATAGAAGGACAAAACAAGTACCAAAGTAAAGCAGAGACATATAGCTTGAAAATGATATATGATTTTATTTATATTCATAAATGCATTCTTATGAATATTAATGAGGAAGTAAAAAATGTGATATTTTTAGAAAAAAGGAGTTTGTTGTTTAGTCTGAGAGGCTTATTAATGCACAGAAATTATTGAATTTAGGTTTAAGTTGTTCGTTGGAGTCCTCAGAACACATTATAAGTATTTTCCCAAATAAATTTGTCCCATCTATGTTTTATTAAACGGTTTCCATGGTAACCCGAGGTAAATTCCGAAACATCCTTGGTTCAGAAAATGCGTAATAACTTTGCTTTTAGAGGTAATAGAAGGACAAAACAAGTACCAAAGTAAAGCAGAGACATATGGCTTGAATATGGTATATGATTTAATTAATATTCATGAATGCATTCTTATGAATATTCATGAGAATGTAAAAAAATGCGTTTTTTAGAAAATGGAGCTTGTTGTTTAGTCTGATAGGCTTATTAATGCACAGAAATTATTGAATTCAGGTTTAAATTGTTTGTTTGGGTCATCAGAACACATTTTGAGCATTACCCCAAAGTAATTTTGTCCCATCTATGTTTTATTGAACGGTTTCCATGGTAACGCGAGGAGGTAAACATCATTGGTTCAGAAAATACATAATAACTTTGCTTTTAGAGGCAATAGAAGGACAAAACAAAAACCAAAGTAAAGCAGAGACATATATCTTGATTATGATATATAATTTTAATAATATTCATATATGATTGCTTATGAATATTAATGAGGAAGTATAAAAATCCGCTTTTATAGAAAAATGAGTTTTTTGTTTAGTCTTAGAGGCATATTAATTCAGGTTTAAATTGTTTGTTGGGGTCATCAGAACACTTTTTGAGCATTCTCCCAAAATAATTGTGCCCCAGCTATGTTTTATTAAACGGTTTCCGTGGTAACCCGAGGTAAATTTCGAAACTATCTTGATTAAGAAAATGCTTCATAACTTTGCTTTTAGAGACAATAGAAGGACACAAAAAACAAGAACCAACGTAAAGTAGAGACATATAGCTTGAATACGATATGTAATTCTATTAATACATATAATGCATTCTTTTAATGCATTCTTATGAATATTAATGGGGAAGTAAAAAATGCGTTTTTAGTTTGACGAGTTTGTTTTTAGTCTGAGAGGCCTAATAAAATACAAATAGTTATATATTAATGTCAAAACATGTATATATTAATGCATATTTATGAATATTAATGAGATGTAAAATAAACACACTTGAATGAGCTGTTCTTTTTATCTGAGATTATTTTAGTTAACCAGTATAGAGCTTGATACTGACTAAAACAGCGATATTGATGTTCATGTATATAAATATGTAGATAATGAATATTATTTCAAAATCATGAATATTAATGAGAATGTAAACTGTTGTAGGAAAGTAAGTTTTTCTATTATATTGCAATATACATGTATGTGAACAACACATTTCTTGTAAGAAATTACAGCAGAAGAATTGAGCCTTATGCATGTTTTATGAAGAATATTACTGTTATGGGTGTTTCGCAATGCAATAGAAAATATATAGCATCTCGACTGTAATCATCAGCTTATGTTTACCCATATAAGCCTTGCGTGACTTCTAACTTACTCGCGATGTCTTATGCATTTGCTTGATTATTTACCACAGCATGCAAGAGCAACGCAAGGCTTCTTGCGAGCATTTCGCGACAGGCTGGACAAATCATTAAGTGTGCCTGGCCTGCTGTGGATGCTCCGCGTCAGCTCCCTGTCCAGTTTCATGCCTCTGGACAGGGGAGACTTGGGAGCTTGCTGCCCGACGGAAGAAGTATTCTTCTCTTTGGTCAGCGACTCCCTCGCAACAGACAAATCACTGTCCTCTAAAGCTCCGAAGAAGCCTGCTTCTTCTTTAAAATCTCTTCCATCAACAGCCCCTGTGGTGCAGTCGATTCCCCTGTTGTTAGTTGCAGATCGGCACCCAACTGCTGGCCCGGGCGCGAGTTCCCCGTTTACCACTTGAATGGTACCCTTTGTTCTGGTCCCAGGTACTATTGTTGCCAGGTCTCCCGGTCCGCTTGTTGTGTGAAGAGTTTTGCCTGGTCCCGCTGAATCTAGGCCCAGTTATCAATCACCGGTCCCCGGTGTCCTGGCGTTAATGCTTCCGTTTCATGACATCACCAGCAGACCGGTCTACCGAGCACCCGCCCATAGATGTCACTGTGTATTCTTTGGCCCGGTGTTCTAAGTTTGCTCTCCAACGGTCCTCCGGTGGCCCGGTTTGGTCCTTTGGATCGGGATACCGAAGTGGACCGGTAAATCTACCAGTTCAATCTTTTCTACAGGGCATTAGATGTCTCTACACCGCATTACAGTGGTGAAAGTCAACAGGAAGCTGCTCTGGCTAAGTCTAGACGTTCTTGGTCTTCTAGACCCTGCAATTACTCTTCATCTTCTGAGTACACCTCGGACTCCCCAGCCCCCATCCCACCCACGCCGTAGCAGGCGTAAAAACCTTCTTATTCTTCTACTGGGAACCGGCACTCGCACCGCTCTCATCGCAGATCGAGGTCTTACCATTACTCTTCTATGCGAAGACATCGCTCTGCCTCCTCAGATTCGCCGGCTGGTCGCTCTCGATATCCGACACTCATTCTGGGAACCAGCAAGCTTCACCTAGAGGGAGAATAGCTCTCACGTGAACCCACAGTCCACACTTCTATGTCTGTGGCGGGTCCCACTCTTCCCGGGTGCTGCCATCCATGGCGTTCACCAGGGCGAATTCTGAGGGAGAGCAGGAAGACACTTTGTCCATTATGGCTCCTAGGGATGGTCCTATTTTTTAAGGGAATCAGACTTTGTGGAAGCCTCTCACTCAGATTTAGACGGGACTTAGTCCTCTTTTTCTTTAGATGATTCTGAACATCAATATTTTCTATTGAGAATGCGTGTGAAGATTGTTTTAGAATCATCCCACCCTCTGTCTGCCCTAGACCCCTGAATCCTATTCACAGGGGTCCTCTATCCTCTTCCGTGCTAGTGTCAGTCGAAAAAGTGGACCTCCCTAACCTAATTAAGTCTAGGGAGTCTCTTTCTCCTTCCACGGGACTTCTTTCCCGTTTGCCTGACCTGGACGAAATTTTTTGTGCCAGCCCGGCAACTGGGTGGATCATGTCCGCTAAACTCTTACGGACAAGGGTTCCCTGGGTATCTCTTAGGCCTCCGGTTTCAAATCAAATTCGACCTGGGATGTTTTATCAGATCCCCTCACTTGTTTCCGACAGCCCCAGGGGCGAGCATTAGGCCCATCCTCTCTCTCTCTCTCTCTCTTTCATTCACTTCTTTAGCACCGGCAGTTGCATCCAACAGATGGGATTTGCTTCAAACATTGACGTATTATCATTGACGTACGTATTATTATCGATATTTAAGACAGGTGACAGCTTAATGCATGGTGAAAGTCATGCAGAAAACTCCTAGTGCAGCTTTCTGCATGACTTTCATCATGCATTAAGAAGTCACCTGCCTAAAAGGGTCTTAATGCTCCTATAAAGAAAATTCGAATAATCGAGATTTTACCGTATACTCAAAATAATACTAAATACAATGCTCATAGAAAATTGCTTATTCATATACGTACATTATATGCAAATAAGCTTAAATATGCATGCTTTATAGAAATATTACCTGAAACAAAGATGGTTTATTTTCCTTCACATGAAAACTTTTAAACATGAATTCAATAACTCTTGTTTATTAATAGGCATCTCAGACTAAACAATAAACTCCTTTTTTTTCTAAACAAAAATCGGATTGTTTTACTTCCTCATTAATATTCATAAGTATACATAAATTACATATCATATTTAAGTTATATGTCTTTGCTTTATTCAGGTTCTTGTTTTGTCCTTCTTTCGCCTCTAAAAGCAAAGTTATGACGCATTTGTTTAACCATGGATGTTTCGAAATTCACCTCGGGTTACCATGGAAACCGTTAAAAACATAGCTTGGACACAATTATTTTGGGGCATTTCAAGTGGTGTTCTGCGGATCCCAACGAACAATTTAAACCTGAATTCAATATTTTTTGTGCATTTATAGGCCTCTAAGACTAAACAAAAATTCATTTTTCTAAAAAAGCGGATTTTTTACTTCCTCATTAATATTCATAAGCAATCATATATGAATATTATTAAAATTATATATCATAATCAAGATATATATTTACCTCCTCGCGTTACCATGGAAACCGTTCAATAAAACATAGATGGGACAAAATTACTTTGGGGTAATGCTCAAAATGTGTTCTGATGACCCAAACAAACAATTTAAACCTGAATTCAATAATTTCTGTGCATTAATAAGCCTATCAGACTAAACAACAAGCTCCATTTTTCTAAAAAACGCATTTATTTACATTCTCATGAATATTCATAAGAATGCATTTATGAATATTAATTAAATCATATAAAATATTCAAGCTATATGTCTCTGCTTTACTTTGGTACTTGTTTTGTCCTTCTATTACCTCTAAAAGCAAAGTTATTACGCATTTTCTGAACCAAGGATGTTTCCAAATTTACCTTGGGTTACCAAGGAAACTGTTTAATAAAACATAGATGGGACAAAATTATTTGGGGAAATACTCATAATGTGTTCTGAGGACTCGAACGAACAACTTAAACCTAAATTCAATAATTTCTGTGCATTAATAAGCCTCCCAGACTAAACAACAAACTCCTTTTTTCTAAAAATATCACATTTTTTACTTCCTCATTAATATTCATAAGAATGCATTTATGAATATTAATAAAATCATATATCATATTCAAGCTATATGTCTCTGCTTTACTTTGGTACTTGTTTTTGTCCTCCTAGGGCTTCTAAAAACAAAGTTATGGCGCATTTTCTGAACCAAGGTAGTTTCGAAAATTACCTCGGGTTACCATGGAAACCGTTACATAAAACATAGCTGGGACAAACTTATTTTTGGGGGCATGCTCAAAATGTGTTCTGAGGACCCCAACGAACAATTTGGTACCCATGAAAAAAAGTCTAGGGGGGGGGGGGGGATGCTACGGTAACCACTACTAGGACCCAGCCTATTATACATAATTTAAGACATTCCCTCCCAGTGACGCATTTTGGGGCCTATGTAAAAGTCGCTTTTTGAAACCACTGTGCTTGATAGGTACTTACCACAATGGTTTCAAAACTACACAATTCTAAAATGTTCCTTTTCTCTAGTAAATGCTCCTTTTCGGTAGATTTATTCAAAGAGATTAGGTCTAAAAATAGTTTAGGAGGGAATGGGTTAAACACATATTGCAAATCAAATGCAAATATTTCATACATAGCACTCTTTGTATACTTGTTAACCTTTAACCTGCTACTCATCAATCCATGATTACCTATGAAAATAGTTTAAGCCAGATGATATTCCAGCTGAAGCCAGATGATACATCAACTGAAGTCAGATGATAAATCTACTGAGAGCAGATGATACATCAACTGAAGCCAGATGATACACCAACTGAAGCCAGATGATACATCAACTGAAGCCACATGATATTCAAACTGAAGCCAGATGATACACCAACAGTAACCAGATGATACATCAACTGAAGCCAGATGATACATCAACTGAAGCCAGATGATACATCGACTGAAGCCAGATGATACATCAACTGAAGCCAGATGATACACCAACTGAAGCCAGATGATACATCAACTGAAGCCAACTGAAGCCAGATGATACACCAACTGAAGCCAGATGATACATCAACTGAAGACAGATGGTAAACCAACTGAAGCCAGATGATACATCAACTGAAGCCAGATGATATATCGACTGAAGCCAGATGATTCATCGACTGAAGCCAGATAACAGACTAGGTAAACATGAAGTTGATGAAAATTTGCACAATACAAAGTTCATTCTGTTTCTGTATGCTAAAGGTTAAACAAACAATCTGATATGTACATGTGCATTAGGCTAGGAAGACTTTATATCAGAGGTCCAGATAAGATGCATAAATTAATTACAAGAATAGCTTCTTTATTGCTCCACCAAACCATATATTGTGACCACACCTTAGAAACTTCACTGAAGACAAGCCTAAGGAGTATAGGCTTTGGTGAAGCAAAGATAATCTTAGTATTTGATTACACACATAATCTTAGTATTTGAATACACACATAATCTTAGTATTTGATTAAGCACATTCATCTATTGCTCCAATCCATAAAATACCAATCAATTCACAGGAGACTATCACAGACCCAAACATCAATAACATTTGTACAAGTAAAAATATAAATATATCATATATATTCTTGATACAAACTTTCATGTGACAGGAATAGCACTCCAAGTAACTAGACGGCTTGACATCTAACTATTACAGCTACACATTCCTGGTACAAATCTTAATGACCATTGAAAGTACATTGTAGTTATAATTAAAGTGTCACTGTATCGTAAATTCCATACTTAAACCCTTTCCCTTTTCTCCATGAATATTCATGTAAGAAATAATGACATAATGTATATTAATTACATGTAGATTCATATTTATAATGGTAAATGAACACAGGACATTTTGGTCATGGTAGAAACTGTAGAATCATACCTATATTAGCCCATAAGCAATCAGAGCAGACCCTGATCAGACGGCTCCTATAGCAGCTATCTCATCTGGGTCTACTCAGAGTGCTAAGGCTTAGAAAGGCGTATATATGGAGGAAAGGATTAACCCATTCCCTTATAGTTATAGGCTATTTCTAGACCCAACCTCTTTGAATAAATCTACTGAAAAGTAGCACTTTTAGAATTGTGTTGTTTTGAAACCCTTTTTATAAACGGAGACTTGCTACTATGGAGCAGGTGCTCTATTTATCACAATGGTTTCAAAAAGTGACTTTTACAGAGACGTCAAAAGGCGTCGTCACTATGAGGGAATGGGTCAATGGGTAAAACATAACACCTGTAAAGTTTTAAGTGCAATTAATAATATACAATGTGATATTGCAGTCATGGTTGTCAAATATTTACATAAAAATGATAAAAAGTGATAAAAGTGAAACACACTGCCAAAAACAAAGGCGTAACACAAAACATTAAGCAATTTGACAAACTCACAGTATAATATTGACCTTGAAAAGACATCACTAAACATGATAAGCATACATGCCAAATATTAAGTCTTAAAACTTGTGAATAAGAATAAAGAGTTGGACAGATCATCAAAACAGAATATGCCCTCAGATCAAACAGAAAAAAAAACAAATGAATAAAATCCATAAACAAGATGTTTAATAAGACAATAAGCCCCAAACAGGTATAAACAAGATGTGTTTGTGAGACAATAAGCCCCAAACAGGTACTTTGACTTATAATTTAGTCATTTAGACCTTGACTTTGACATGGTCTCACTCAAATATTGCAGCTTCAAGAGATGATATTGCAAGCCAGGTATGCAGTCCACATCTCTAATAGATTAAAAGTTATAGCAAAGGTTAAAGTTTCAGACAAGCCAAACAAGCCCAAAACTAAAATCTTGCAGACACAAAACATTACATTCTAAAGAAAAAACTATACATAACTTTTCAAAGGATATTTAGGCAATCTTGTTGAAACTGTATATTGACATAACAATTCAAACACAATTCAAGTCTTGTGTCAATAATATTACACCAACAATTTCCTTAGAATGTAAATATGTAATTCATTTTTAACCAATTCCCTCATAGTCTATTTTTAGATCCAACCTCTTTGAATAAATCTACCCAAAAGGAGCGTTTATTCGAGAAATGGAACACATAAGAACTGTGTAGTTGTGAACCCATTGTGATAAATAGAGCATTTGCTCCTATGGTGCAAATGCTCTTTTTATCATAATGGGTTCAAAAAGTGACTTTTACAGATGTATCAGAAGGTATCAATATGAGGGAATGGGTTAAACCTTTTCTTCATGAATATTCATGTAAGAGATAATGACATCTTGATTATTTATATGCTAATTGTTTATAAAGGTATATGAACACAGGAATTTTTGGATATGGCAGAAACTCTGGAATCAGATCTACATCAATTCATAAGCAAACAGAGCAGCCACTCCAACGAGACGGTTCCTACAGGAGCCATCTGATCCGTGGGTTTACAATAAATACAAAAGAAAATGTCTGTATCAGGTCAATACAGCCTTACCCTAGTTAACCCTTTCCCTATTCTATGTTTATTCCAAAGTTCGGTACCTACTGAATATTCATGAACAAAAAAGTTGTATTGAAATATGGAAGGTGGAAGATTGTAGCCATTTTTGAAACTAAAGAAATGGATCTTTCAAATTCCATTAGCAAACAGTAGACACTGATCAGATGGTTCCTATAGGAGCTATCTGATCTGGGTCTATTCTGTTTGCAGATACATGTATGTGAAATTGCGTTTATATGAAGGAAAGGGGGGTTAACAGCATTCGTTGGTATGAAAGTTAACAGTATTCTTTGGTATAAAATCAATCTTCATGAAACATAACATTCTAAACAAGAGGGCCATGAGGCCCGGTCGAAGCACTCAACTGAGATAACCCCCGGGGTGGGGCCATTTTTTACCCTAAGTCATCACTTGTACAACCTTGGTAGAGAACCACAAGGCAAAGCAGTATGCCATTTATTAAAGGTCTAAGCCTTATGATTTCAGAGAAAAATAATAACTTATATTTTCCCCATGTAAAAACTAATAAGCCCCAAGGCAGCGCCAAGTTTCGCCCAGAGGTCAGGGTCGTAAGTTGAACATTCTTGGCAGAGGACCAAAAGCCAAAGCTACATATTTGTAGAGGATCATTAGATCATATTCCATACCAAACATCAAAGGTCTAGGCCTTACAGTTTCAGAAGAAGATTTTTAAAGATTTTCCTATGAAAAACTGTTAAGCCCTTGGGCAGGGCCATTTTTGGTCTGGGGGTCATAATTTGATCATCTTTGTAGAGGACCATTAGAAAATGCTTCATACCTAATATCAAAGGTCTAGGCCTTACAGATTCACAGAAGAAGATTTTTAAAGATGTTCCTATGAAAAACTGACAAGAGGGCCAGAATGGCCCTGAAGCGCTCACCAGACAATCAGAGGAGAAGATTTTCAAAATTTTCACTATATGCTTCTATAGAAAACTAGACGGCCCTGGGGCGAGGCCAATTTTGACACAAAGGGCACAATTTATATAACTATTGTAGAGGACCTGAATATGATGCTATGTGCCAAATATGAAAGCTGAGAACCCTATAGATTCAGAGGAGAAGATTTTCGAAGTTTTCACTATATGTTTCTATTGACAACTGCCCACCCCTGGGGCGGAGCCATTTGACCCCAGGGGCATAATTTATATAACTTTTGTAGAGGACCTGATCATGATGTTATGTGCCAAGTATGAAAGCTGAGAACCTTCTAGTTTCAGAGGAGAAGATTTTCAAAGTTTTCACAATATGTTTCTATTGAAAACTGGCCACCCCTGGGGCGGGGACAATTTTGACCCCAGGGGCATAATTTATAAAACTTTTGTAGAAGACCTGAACATGATGCTATGTGCCAAATATGAAAGCTGAGAACCTTCCTGTTTCAGAGAAGATTTTCAAAGATTTCACTATATGTTTCAATAGAAAACAATGCACCCCTGGGGCGGGGCCAATTTTGACCCAAGGGGCATAATTTATATAACTTTTGTAGAGGACCTACACATGATGCTATGTGCCAAATATGAAAGCTGAGAACCCTATAGATTCAGAGGAGAAGATTTTTAAAGGTTCAAATTGTTGACGCAGGACAATTCACAACGCACACTGCATGACGACAGACATCAGGTGATCACAAAAGCTCACCCTGAGGACTTTGTGCTCTGGTGAGCTAAAAAAGGAGAGTATTATTGATGCTAGAATTATGAAACTTGTGCATGACACTTTCTCTCATTATGCCTATTATGTATGTGGATTAAGTTTCAGATCTGTAGAAAAGAAGTAACTGTTCAGAAAAGAAAATATGAACAAGAGCACCGCGAGACGGGGCAATATACGCCCGAAGGCTGTTCTATTTACACAATGTGTGAACCTTCAGAAGTTGCGCATATGAGGACTCTATTAGGGCTAAGGCAATAGCAAGGAGAGTAAAACTGCTTATTGTAATAGTAATCTTTTATTTGTCGGACACAAAATTTGCTAACGCTCTATTTGTGACCTTGACCTTGAAAGTTCACAATTGGGTTTTGTATGCAACACACCTTCAAGTGATACTGAAGCCCTATTTGTGACCTTGACCTTGAAAGTTCACAATTGGGTTTTGTACGCGACACACCTTCAAGTGATACTGAACATGTGTGAAAGAATTTTGAAAATCGGAGAAAAAATGAGTAAGTTATAGCCAGGACACGAATTTGCTAACGGATGGACAGAATTGCTAACGCCCTATTTGTGACCTTGACCTTGAAAGTTCACCATTGGGTTTTGTACGCGACACACCTTCAAGTGATACTGAACATATGTGTGAAAGAATTTTGAAAATTGGTGAAAAGATGAGTAAGTTTTAGCAAGGACACGAAAATTGCCAACGCCCTATTTGTGACCTTGACCTTGAAAGTTCACAATTGGGTTTTGTACGCGACACACCTTCAAGTGATACTGAACATTTGTGTGAAAGAATTTTGAAAATCGGAGAAAAAATGAGTAAGTTATAGCCAGGACACGAATTTGCTAACGGACGGACGGACAGAATTGCTAACGCCCTATTTGTGACCTTGACCTTGAAAGTTCACCATTGGGTTTTGTACGCGACACACCTTCAAGTGATACTGAACATACGTGTGAAAGAATTTTGAAAATTGGTGAAAAGATGAGTAAGTTTTAGCAAGGACACGAAAATTGCTAACGCCCTATTTGTGACCTTGACCTTGAAAGTTCACAATTGGGTTTTGTACGCGACACACCTTCAAGTGATACTGAACATTTGTGTGAAAGAATTTTGAAAATTGGAGAAAAAATGAGTAAGTTATAGCCAGGACACGAATTTGCTAACGGACGGACGGACAGAATTGCTAACGCCCTATTTGTGACCTTGACCTTGAAAGTTCACCATTGGGTTTTGTACGCGACACACCTTCAAGTGATACTGAACATACGTGTGAAAGAATTTTGAAAATTGGTGAAAAGATGAGTAAGTTTTAGCAAGGACACGAAAATTGCTAACGCCCTATTTGTGACCTTGACCTTGAAAGTTCACAATTGGGTTTTGTACGCGACACACCTTCAAGTGATACTGAACATTTGTGTGAAAGAATTTTGAAAATCGGAGAAAAAATGAGTAAGTTATAGCCAGGACACGAATTTGCTAACGGACGGACGGACAGAATTGCTAACGCCCTATTTGTGACCTTGACCTTGAAAGTTCACCATTGGGTTTTGTACGCGACACACCTTCAAGTGATACTGAACATACGTGTGAAAGAATTTTGAAAATTGGTGAAAAGATGAGTAAGTTTTAGCAAGGACACGAAAATTGCTAACGCCCTATTTGTGACCTTGACCTTGAAAGTTCACAATTGGGTTTTGTACGCGACACACCTTCAAGTGATACTGAACATTTGTGTGAAAGAATTTTGAAAATCGGAGAAAAAATGAGTAAGTTATAGCCAGGACACGAATTTGCTAACGGACGGACGGACAGAATTGCTAACGCCCTATTTGTGACCTTGACCTTGAAAGTTCACCATTGGGTTTTGTACGCGACACACCTTCAAGTGATACTGAACATACGTGTGAAAGAATTTTGAAAATTGGTGAAAAGATGAGTAAGTTTTAGCAAGGACACGAAAATTGCTAACGCCCTATTTGTGACCTTGACCTTGAAAGTTCACAATTGGGTTTTGTACGCGACACACCTTCAAGTGATACTGAACATTTGTGTGAAAGAATTTTGAAAATCGGAGAAAAAATGAGTAAGTTATAGCCAGGACACGAATTTGCTAACGGACGGACGGACAGAATTGCTAACGCCCTATTTGTGACCTTGACCTTGAAAGTTCACCATTGGGTTTTGTACGCGACACACCTTCAAGTGATACTGAACATACGTGTGAAAGAATTTTGAAAATTGGTGAAAAGATGAGTAAGTTTTAGCAAGGACACGAAAATTGCTAACGCCCTATTTGTGACCTTGACCTTGAAAGTTCACAATTGGGTTTTGTACGCGACACACCTTCAAGTGATACTGAACATTTGTGTGAAAGAATTTTGAAAATCGGAGAAAAAATGAGTAAGTTATAGCCAGGACACGAATTTGCTAACGGACGGACGGACAGAATTGCTAACGCCCTATTTGTGACCTTGACCTTGAAAGTTCACCATTGGGTTTTGTACGCGACACACCTTCAAGTGATACTGAACATACGTGTGAAAGAATTTTGAAAATTGGTGAAAAGATGAGTAAGTTTTAGCAAGGACACGAAAATTGCTAACGCCCTATTTGTGACCTTGACCTTGAAAGTTCACAATTGGGTTTTGTACGCGACACACCTTCAAGTGATACTGAACATTTGTGTGAAAGAATTTTGAAAATCGGAGAAAAAATGAGTAAGTTATAGCCAGGACACGAATTTGCTAACGGACGGACGGACGGACGGACGGACATACTAACGGATGGGTAGTTGTGTGACTTTTTCCTTTGATCTTTTCTTGTGTGACTAGTCCCACAAGAAAAACTATTTTTGGCTCTAACTTTGGAAAAGAATGATCTGGAAGCTAACCCTAACCCTAACCCTATGTCCCACAACTGGCCAGGTTAATGTCACAAGAAATGGCCAGGTTAATGTCACAAGAGATGGCCAGGTTAATGATTTTGCTTGTGGGACTAGTTAAAAAAAGTCACACAACTACCCTTTCGTGAGTGCGGACGGACAGACAGACAGACGGACGGACGGACACCCAGCCAGACGGCCAGACGATGGAGACCATAACATAATACGACCCTTCGGGCGTATAAAAAGGGGTATAACTCAAAACAAGAGGGCCATTGGCCCTATATCGCTCACCTGAGTTACAGTAATATATTGACAATGTTAATTTTTCAGTGGTCAACATTTCTAGCAGATGAAAGAAGCTTAGTGCACTGCTTTCACCCTTTCACTGCTGAATAAACTTGAACTGGATTCAGATCTAATACCAAGTGACTGGTTGACAGGATCTAAACTGTTTACAACATGCGCCAATTTTGCCTTAGGTCAAAATGCCTAAAACTGGTCTTTGAGAAATTCAAATGACGTCAATAAAGCTACGCAATTATATCTTGATCCAGGTATATAGGCAAATAAAGTGCTAGGCAGTACATAATGCCTGTTTTTGTGTGAAATGACCAATTAAAATATCTTTAAAAATCTTTTAACCCTTTCCCTCATATAAAGCTGTTTTTACGCATTAGCAAACAGAGTAGACCCAGATCAGATGACTCCTATGGAAGCTGTCTGATCAGGGTCTGCTCTGTTTCTTTTGACACAATATAGATCTGATTCTACAGTTTTTGTCAAAGCAAAAACTTCTCTTCACAGAAAAAAAATGTGTTTTACGCATTAAAAATAAGAGTAGAACCAGATCAGATAGCTCCTACAGAAGCTGTCTGATCAGGGTCTGCTCTGTTTGCATTTGACAAGATATAGATTTGATTTTACAGTTTTTATCAAAGCTAAAACTTCTCTTTATGGAAATAACATGTTTTTACGCATTAGCAAACAGAGTAGACCCAGATCAATTTTTGTCAAAGCAAACAGGTAAAGGGTTAATATGTGTTTAGAAATAATTCTAGCTCTAGGTGTGAATATCTGATGATAAGTCAATTAAACGGGTCATTAGTTTTTTTAACAATTGAAATTGAGAAGAATTACTCATTTTTTGAGTAAAATTAATTATTGATTGACAATAATTTTGATTAACTTAAGACATTATTTGTTTTAAAAATCAAATTAAAATAAATACAATTAGTAATAGTAGCAAGGAGAAAAGACTTTATTAAACACCTAAATTTCAACTAAATGCAATTAATGAAGACTCGCATAATAAAATTTATTAAAATAAATGATCATAATGAAACTAAATTTTTTTCCCAATCACATAAATTAACTGCAGAAACAAACATAACATTGTGCAAAGACCTATGATAACATCTAGCTGTGAAATTCCCTGTGTAGTTCACCACAAATCACTCACACTACACACTATGGGGTTAATGGGTCAACATTCCTTTCAAAATGCCTTTAATTTGTCGTCTGCAACAAAAAGTTATTGTCATCTGCTTCAATTCTTAAAATAAACTTACTTTTGCAAAAATGACAAACAGTTTGGATCCTTATGCCGCCTCTCATCTGGATCCAAACTGTTTGCATAGGTAATCACAGTTTCACCACTAGCCTGTAAAGAGTTAAGAGTAATGCATTGACCTGGAGAGATTTTACTGCCCAGTGCTATAAACTTTTAACTGTAGTTTCTGATGTGAAGAAGGCTATTTAACCCTTAATTTCCCTCATATAAACTTGTTTTCACGCATCTGCAAACAGAGTAGACCCAGATAAGGTGGCTCCTATAGGATCAGGGTCTGCTGTTTGCTAATGTAATTTAATAGATCTGTTTCTATGCCTTCTAAAACAGCTACACTGATCCGCCTTCCCTATTTTATTATAAATAGTTATAAATAGAATAACTATTCAGGGGGTACTAGAACTCCAATGCAGTTATCTCCCTTTGTCCCTTATGGCTATGCTGATGGGACAAGGGAAATAACTGTGAGGAAATTGTTAAGGGGGAACGTTTTAACTGTAGTTTCTGATATTAAGAAATCTAAAGCCCCAGGGTGAGACCATTTTTGGCCCAGAGGTCATTATTTGAACACACTTGGTGATGCTTCATATTAGGTGATGCTTCATAACAAATATCTTAGCTCTAGATTATGTGGTTTCAGACAAGAAGATTTTTAAAGGTTTCCCTATATAAGTATGTAAAAATTACAAGCCCCAGGGCAGGGCCATTTTTGGCCCGGGGGTCATCATTTGAACAAACTTGGTAAAGGACCATTAGATGATGCTATTTACCAAATATCAAAGCTCTAGAAATTGTGGTTTCAAAGAAGATTTTAAAATGATTTGATTTGAACAAACTTGTTACCCTAAGGTACATTTCTGTGAAATTTGGTTGAAATCCTCCCAGTGGTTTAGGAGAAGAAGTCATTTGAAATAACAAAAAACGGACAGAGAGACAGACAGACGGACGACAGGCGGTCACAATAGCTCACCTTGAGCCTTTGGCTCAGGTGAGCTAAAAATAGAGTTACACTTCCTCTTATCATGCTTTTTCTGTGTGTAAAGTTTCATATCAATTGTTTCAACAGAAAAAGAGTTATTGTCCAGACAAAACTGTGTCTTATTAACGGTCGTACAACAGATGGACAACCGGATTCCAGTACACTGTATGCCCCCCCCTCAACTCCAACTTCTTTAGGGTGGCTTGGGGTGTTAATAATGATATCTTGACTTTTGGAGAGGGTAAACACTTGTTGATGTGACATAACTTAATATCGATATATGATATAACTTGGTGAAGGTTTAGTAGAACCTATGGATATTCTCAGAACATCTCCAGAGCCGGATAAGTTGCGTAAATTGCAACATTTTCAAGAATAACTCCTTTATTTCCCACCAAACCCTTCACTGTGACCACTCTTTAGAATCATCTCCAAGAGACGATTCTAAAGAGTGGTCACAGTATAGGGTTTTGTGGAGAAATGACGATTTTAGCAGTTGGGAACGCACCTTTATCTGTAGCTCTGTAACTCTTTGTCAAAGAAAAGCAACAGTAATTTAAAACTTGGATATCTCAAACTCTGATAACTTGAACTTCAGGATAACTTGAACTAATAGTGCAGTCCTTCCAAAACTTACAATACAGAATTGCCCTAATTACACATATCTAGAAACACATTTAACATCTTAATGCAGGACTAGAGGAGCTTTCAGCATTACTTTTGACCTGCATTAAGAAATGGTCCAGATCGGTAATCAAACTTCTGTTATCTTGAACTAATTTGTATGGTGCATGATTGCACTGTATTGCTCACTTAGTTAATGGACCAACTTATCTCTTGAGTACATGTACCAAAATTGTATGTAATACAGAACAGAACCACTTATTATCATTTGTGGAAATCCTTTCAGCAGTTTAGAATGAGATGTCATTTAAAGAAATTGTCAGTTAAAATTTATATATTTAGCTCTTGTGATCTACTTATGACCAGGAACCCTTTTTAGAACTTTGTATATATCTGCAAACAGAGAAGACTCAGATCAGATGGCCTTTATATGAGCCATCTGATCAGGGTCTGCTCTGTTTGCTTATGGAATTCTACAGATCTGATTTTACTGTTTACACCATGGTGAAAACAAAATTGATTTTCCATGTTCCATATATTGATTCTGTCCATGAATATTAATGAGGTGATACAATAAATATTAAAGAGGAAACGGGATAAATGGCAACTATAAAATAGTTCACTACAATTGGGCTTGATAAAAATTGTGATAATTTCATTGAATTTCGCTGTAAAGAATGTGAGAATGAAAACCAGTGTTCCTTTCTATATCTAGTACAGAACATGTCAACTAATCCAAGTCTACAATATGAAAACTTTGATATTGTCTGAATGCCATTTTCCACTGATGCCTACTGTTGAAATGAGAAGTGTTTCCTACTAAAATTCTCAGTTAATTCTTCCATTTGTTTACAATACAGTTTGGATCCAGATGAATCACTGAATAACTCTATGCCTCAACTGAATCCAAACTGTCATTATGTTGGTTATCACAAATTCACTACTGGAAACGTTTTTAGAGTGAAGTCAATCCATTCCATCTGCCTTATATCTATATCTAAGACAATAAGAATCTCAAATTCAATAGCTATAATGACACTCGGGAGGATGTACATATCCAAAAATATTAAGCTCATACATTGATGTAAGTGCTGTGAATGCTATATAAACAATCATGAGAACTATGCCATATTTCTTTGTAAGTCTCCATCTGTTGATATGTGTCGCTACGAGTAGAAACACAACTGTCACCAGTAAGGTTATGGTGGCATACAGCATCCCTGTAATTAGAAACGGAGAAAACGACTGAAATAGTATATCTTCATTTACCCATAATAAATCAGACAGACATCCCATCTTCTCATTGGTTTGTAAAGCTGAACAATTCAATTTGAGGCCATTTGGATAACTTTATTTGTGCTTCTGGTGTTGCTTAGCTTTTCTCACATACCTTCCCTTATCTCCGAGTTAGAACAACAGGTTAAGATTTCCTTATCTGTAACACGTGTAAGATCACTTTAGAACGTATGACGTCATATATGACGTCAAGCCATGGAAACCTATGTTTACATGTCATTTAAACGGCGAAAATACACTTTTTTGATATGTGAGAAAAAGAATCTGATGCTCGTAACTCGCAACAGATCCTCTATATCTCCAATATCACTTCCATTTTCTCTTTTCTTAATTACACTGACATAGCAGCAAATAGTGCTGATCCTGATCAAACTGCTGATCATGGTGTGCTCAATAATTTGCCAAATTTGTCTTTCAAAATACTTCCTGAAATAAGAGTACATGTACCTATTCCAAGAGTCAAAAGAACAAGAGGATTATGGTGGCTCTATACCACCTAGCCGAGATATTCTGAGAATCATTTCTATGATCCGACAGGCTTAATTCCATAACTCAGGATAAATTCACTTACACTTGTGATCTTCATCAGCTCTTGTGCTGGGTCTGTGAGCAAATGCAGGTGTGTCTATCTCAAAGGGCCTATTCAAATACTCATGATAGAGTAATGATGAATAAAAAATATGAAGTGTGATAAGGATAGATGTAGTGATGTTGAAACCATGATGAAATGTTGAAGTTTTTGCACAACACCACCCACACATCAATGACATTGACACCCAAGCTCTGGCAATAAATACTTTGAAAAAATGACAAGCTAAACTTCTAACGATAAGACTCCCTTTCCGTAGTCTCTGTAAATTGCTTTTATAGTGTGTCTTTTCTTTTCTTACCTTCACTATACACTCTCACTGGAGTACCCCACTTTATGAATGTCTGTATCATCCATGGTACCCCTAGGCATATAAGAATATCAAACACGTTACTGCCAACAGCATTGGACACGGCCATATCACCTAGGCCATCCCTCACCACGATCAAGCTGGCAATGACATCGGGAAGACTTACACCAAAGGCAACAAATGTAAGACCCATAATAGTGTCAGCTATACCAGCTGTGTACCCTGAAAACCAAGAACAGACAAGTAAATGGATGCTCCTAATTTGATAAAGGTACTTAATTAACTCCATGAAAAATGTCTTTAATGATAATAATTTATTTTGTGATTTTTCTAAGATTTGACCTAGTGACCTACTTTTTGATCCCGCCCCAACCATTGTCAAAGTCAACCTTGATATCACCAAGACAAACATTCTAAGCAAGTTTGAGGAAGATTGGGCTAAAATGTGGCCGCTGGGGGGGGGGGGGGGGGGGGGGTGGGGGGGGGGGGGGTTAAACAAGATTTTTCTATGATATGACCTAGTGACCTATTTTTTGGCACCACTTAACCCACTTTCAAACTCTCCCAAGATTTTATCAGGACACTCATTCTGACTAAGGTTCATGAGGACTGGGCTAAAATTGTGACCTCTAGCGTGTTCACAAAGTTTTCCTACCATTTGACCTAGTTTTTGACCCCACATGACCCACTTTCAAACTTAACTAAGATTCTATCAAGACAATAATTCTGAACACAAGTTCCATGAAGATTGGACAAAATACGTAACCACTAGAGTGTTAACAAGGTTTTCCTACTGTTTTACCTAGTGATCTAGTTTTTGACCCCAAGTGACCCACTTTAAAACATGTCTACAATTTTATCAAAACAATCATTCTGATTAAAGATTCATGAACATTGGACTGAAAATGTGACCTCTAGAGTGTTCACACGGTTTTTCTACTATTTGACCTGGTGACCTACTTTTTGACACCACATGAACTTCTTTCACACTCGTCCAAGATTTTATCAGGACAATCATTCTGACAACGTTCAATGAACATTGAGCTGAAAATGTGACCTCTAGAGTGTTCACAAGGTTTTTCTACTATTGGACCTGGTGACCTAGTTTTAGACCCCACATGACCCACATTCGAACTCGTCCGAGATTTTATCAGGACAATCATTCTGACAAAGTTTCATGAAGATTGGGCTGAAAATGCGACCTCTAGTGTTCACAAGGTTTTTCTACTATTTGACCTGGTGACCTAGATTTAGGCCCAACATGACCCATTTTCAAACTCATCCTAGATTTTACCAGGACAATTATTCTGACAAAGTTTCATGAAGATTAGGCTGAAAATGTGACCTCTAAATTGTTCACAAGGTTTTCCTACTATATGACCTAGTGACCTAGTTTTTGACCCCACGTGACCCACTTAGAACTCGTCTGAGATTTTATCAAGACAATCATTCTGACCAAGTTTCATGAAGATTGTACTGAAATTGTGACCACTAGAGTGTTCACAAGCAAATTGTTGACGACACACGACGGACACCGGCCATTCAAGTCTCCCAAAAGCTCACCCTGAGCTTTGCTCAGGTGAGCTAAAAAAAAACACTGTTTTATGGGGGTTCTTTTTATTTTAATAGTATTTCTAATTGACGTTGTTGTTGTTCTTTTTTTTCATATAATAATGTTTATACATCTATACATCTATCTGAGAAACAATAATAATTGCCAAAGTCATTTTTCAGCTTTGTAGTTATATGGAGGAATTTATTCAACAAAAAGTTAATAGTATTTTTACCATGTTTGATCAAACTGTCCAAGATAATTATCCAATGTTGCTATGTATTTCAGAGCTTTATATTTAGCTACTATTTTGTTTTTTAATGATGTTACTGAGAGTTTTCCTTTCCTTTTTTTGGTCAAATATAAATTATATAGTACTTTGTCTCTAGTAAAATAGTCATGTCAGCCATTGAATATGAATTATTTAAACTAAACAGGTATATCTTCTCATCTATAGAAATATTATATGTTGCTAATTTCAACCACTGTTGGACTTTTGTTAAAAATATTTCTGTTTCTTGACATGACCAAAGCACATGTTGAATTGTTTCTATTTCACCACAAACTCTGCAATTAGCATTGTTTGAGATTTTTATGTTAAAAGGTATTTCTGTGTTGGGAGGATTCTATGGTTTATTCGATACTGAAACCACCTTATTTCCGTACGGAAATTGTATTTAAATATGGCATTGTAAACGTTTTTCTAATCTTTTTCTTCTATTCTATTTCTGAGAAAAATGTGACCAATTATTTGGAGACGACAATGGTGCAAGACAGATAGTGATGCATCTATGTCAAGCTGTCCCCGTATCTCACATTACTCCAACTGCTCTTGATGAAAATTGCAGCTAGATTCAGTCATCTTATTCAGCCAGTATGATATACTACACGTATTTCAACTGCAAATAAAATTTGCTTTTGTAGGTGAATGTAGTGCCAATTTCCAGTCAGTTGAAAAATCAACTCTTTCAATTGTGGCTGCATGTGCAAATGGTGAAAATACTGGACTGCTGCCACTACTTTTCAAATGGCCCTCACATATAGTTTTATAATGTTTGTTACCATTAATTTTGATATAGTTTATGATGAGGAAAGAGGGTCATGTTAGTTACATACAATGACCTTACCTATCACAGTAATCATCCAAACCATTAGATATGAAAGTAAGGACAGCCAGACCAGACTCATGATGAATGTGACGAAGAAAAAGCGACGCCATCTAGGAATGCGGCAGTCCGGAATCGAAATGAAAAATAAAACTTTGAGCGGAATTGAGCAGAAATATATGGCCCTCTTCCAGCAGGCATCAGGAAATTCAAACACCGACTCTGGAATGTCATCGGACGGAACTGAAACAATCAAAGTACAGTCTGTTATATAAACAAAAGGGCCATGATTGCCCTGATGTCGCTCACCAGATAATCAGAGGAGAAGATTTGCAAAGTTCTCACTATGTTTCTATATAGAAAACTGGCCTACCCTAGGGCGGGCCTCATTTGACCCCAGGGCATAATTCCTGTATGAGCCATCTGGTCTGGGTCTTCTCTGTTTGCTGATGGAATTTGATAGATCTGTTTCTTTACTTCTAAAATGGCTACAATGTACCACCTTCCATACTTCATTTTAACTATTTTGTTCATGAATATGCAGTAAGCATTCAAATTAATAACAAGAAACCGCCAATGTCGGTATGGCCGGATTGTCGATTAAAGTGATATAGATGAACAGTCAATCATTATACATTTCTGCATCAGCAGATGCTGAAGGCATAATAAATAGTTAAACATATTCCAATTGCATGTAATGAGGTCTTCATTATGACTCTACATGTTAAAAAGGTCAATCTAGAAATTCATTGAAGCATAAAAAACAAGAGATGTTTGTAAAACATGTATACCCCCAGAACCCCTGACCTTTGATCTAGTGACCTCAACTATAGAGGTCATCTAGTGGTCATGACTAATCACCACAGCAACTTTGACAATCCTAAGCCAAACCACTAATCATTTATTGATCTGAAAACATTTCACAAGTTAAGGTAATGGTGACCTTGACCTTTGACCTAGTGACCTCAACAACTATAGGGGTTATCTAGTGGTCATGACGAACTACCACAGCAAGTTTGAAGATCCCCAACCAAACCATTGAGCAGTTATCAGTTAATGTCATGTTGACCTTGACCTTAGACCTTGTGACCTAAAAACATTAGGGGTCATCTAGTTGTCATAACAAACCACCACAGCAAGTTTGAAGATCCTAAGCTAAACCTTTGAGCAGTTATTGATTGGAAACCATTTCACTAGTTAAGGTCATGGTGACCTTGACCTTAGACCTTGTGACCTCAAAAACAAGAGGGTTCATCTAGTTGTCATGACCAACCACCACAGCAAATTTGAAGATCCTAAGCCAAACCATTGAGCAGTTCTTGGTCAGAAACGATTTTACCAGTTACGGTCATGGTGACCTTGACCTTTGACCTAGTGACCTCAAAAACAATAGGAGTCATCCAGTGGTCATGACCAACTACCACAGCAAGTTTGAAGATCCTAAGCCAAACCCTTGAGCAGTTATTGATTGGAAACCATTTCACCAGTTAAGGTCATGGTGACCTTGACCTTTGACCTAGTGACCTAAAAAACAAGAGGGTTCATCTAGTTGTCATGACCAACCACCACAGTAAATTTGAAGATCCTAAGCCAAACCCTTCGAGCAGTTATTGATCAAAACCCATTTTACTAGTTAAGGTCATGGTGACCTTGACCTTTGACCTTAAAAACAGCAGGAGTCATCCAGTGGTCATGACCAACTACCACAGCAAGTTTAAAGATTCTAAGCCAAACCCTTGAGCAGTTATTGATCGGAAACCATTTAATCAGTTAAGGTCATGGTGACCTTGACCTTTGACCTAGTGTCCTCAAAAACTATAGCCGTCATCTAGTGGTCATGACGAACCACCACAGCAAGTTTGAAGATCACAAGCCAAACCCTTGAGCAGTTATTGATCGGAAACTATTTCACCAGTTAAGGTCTTTGTGACCTTGAACTTTGACCTAGTGACCTCAAAAACAATAGGGGTCATCTAGTTGCCATGACTAACCACCACAGCAAGATTGAAGATTCTAGGCCAAGTCATTTATTAGTTATCGATCGGAAACAAATAGTTCAACCTGAAAATTCTCTAAGTCAATGAAGCGTAAAAACTAGGTCAAAAAGGGGTAATAATAACCTACTAACCTATGACATGTAATATGACCCTCATTATGAACCCACATGCCAAGTTTGGTTACTGTAGGTGTTATACTTTGGCTATAACCAACACAAACAAAAAGGTCAACCTGGAAATTCTCTAAGTCAATGAAGCGTAAAAACTAGGTCAAAAAGGGGTCATAGTAACCTGCTAACCTATGACATGTAATGTGACCCTCATTCTGAACCCACATGCCAAGTTTGGTTACTGTAGGTATTATACTTTGGCTATAACTAACTCAGACAAAAAGGTCAACCGGACGGACGGACGGACAGCATAAATGGGGGAGACATAACTAGAGGTTTTTGTCACAAAAACGGATGTCTCCCCTCTAATAAAAACAATATGTAAAGCGAAAACACTAAACATTTTATGGACCTGAATGATACTTCCCCTCATTATGCACTTTCCAAACAAAATGATAACAGCTAATAACTCCAAAAATATTGATACCAGAGTTATGGCCCTTGTGCATGACACTTACTTTAATCATGCCCTTTCCATAAATAAAATGTCATTCCAATAGCATCAGTCGAACAGGAGTTATTGATCGGCCAAAAATGTAACAAAGGGCAATAACTCCAAAAGTATTGAAGCAAGAGTTATGGCCCTTGTTTATGACACTTTCTCTCATCATGCTCTCTCCATGTATGAAGTTTCAATACGATGGCAAGAGCCATGTAGGAGTTATCGTCCGGACAAGAAAGCATTAAACAAATGTACAAGGGGCAATAACTCTAAATTTACTGCAGCCCAAGTTAAGGATCTTATGCATGACACTTTCTCTTATTATGATCTTTCCACGTATGAAGTTTCACTCCAATGGCATGTGCCATATAGGAGTTATCGTCCTGACACAAAATTGTGATTTTTAAAAAAAAAAAGGGCAATAACTCCATTATTAGTGAAGCCAGAGTTATGGACCTTGTGCATGACACTTTCTCTTGTCAGGATCTTTCCATATATGAAGTTTCAATACAATGGCATGAGCCATATAGGAGTTCTCGTCCGGACAAAAAAGTGTGATTCTTTTTACAAGGGGCAATAACTCCTATATCAGTGAAGCCAGAGTTATGGACCTTGTGCATGACACTTCCTCTCATCATGATCTTTCCATATATGAAGTTTCAATCAAATGGCATGAGCCATATAGGAGTTATTGTCCGGACAAAAAAGTGTGATTTTTTTACAAGGGGCAATAACTTCTATATTAGTGAAGCCAGAGTTATGGACCTTGTGCATGACACTTCCTCTGATTATGCTCTTTCCATATATGAAGTTTCAATCCAATGGCATGAGTCATACAGGAGGTATCGTCCAGACAAAAAAGTGTGATTTTTTTTACAAGGGGCAATAACTCCTATATTAGTGAAGCCAGGGTTATGGACCTTGCGCATGACACTTCCTCTCATTATGCTCTTTCCATATATGAAGTTTCAATCCAATGGCATGAGTCATACAGGAGGTATCGTCCAGACAAAAAAGTGTGATTTTTTTTTTACAAGGGGCAATAACTCCTATATTAATGAAGCCAGAGTTATGGACCTTGTGCATAACACTTCCTCTCATTATGTTCTTTCCATATATGAAGTTTCAATTAACTGGCATCAGGCATATTGAAGTTATCGTCCGGACAAAAAGTGCGACGGAAAGCCGACGGACGGACGACAGACAGACAGACGGACAGACAGACAGACAGACAACTCTCATGAAAACAATATGTCTCCCCCATATAAATATGGGGAGAGACATAATTCAGTAACTTTCAAACTGAAAGAGGAGTTTGCGACACCAACTACCCATGTTGAAATGCATACGGACAGATGGACGGACCGACCGACGGACAGGGTGACTCCACTATACCCCTTCCAACAAGTTTGCTATTGTATAATTACTTGGCAAGTGAAGAGTTACCTCAATGTAATGGACACCCAATACTTGGCAAGTGAAGAGTTAATGTAATGGACACCCAATACTTGGCAAGTGAAGAGTTAGCTCAATGTAAAGGACACCCAATACTTGGCAAGTGAAGAGTTAACTCAATGAAATGGACACCCAATACAGTAAAACTCCTCTACATCTCAGTCTCAAATCAGTATCAATGCTGTTTTCAAGACAGACAGGAGCTTAATGAAGGGTGAAAGACATGCAGAAATGTTCTTTAGGAGCTTTCTTCATGACTTCACTCCTGCATTAAGCTGCCACCTGCCTAACTTCCCCTAATAAATTCCAGTTTAGAGAGGTTTTATCAGAGGTCCAGATAAGATGCGTAAATTAAAACATTTTCAAGTATAACTTCATTATTTCTCCACAGAACGCTATGATGTGACCACTCTTTAGAACAACAACATACGTCACAACATAGGGTTTGGTGGAGAAATGACAATTTCAGCACTTGCGTTTGCACATTTATCTGTTGCTTTGTTTTATTGTACATACCTTCGTAACTCCTTTTCACTAATGGTGTAGTAGTATCTTCATCATCAAAATCTGAATCAGATGGGACTGCAATCTCTGCAAAGTAATTGGTCAGCTTAGTGTGAACTATTTTGTAACTACATAGTGAAGAAGTAATAGCCAATGTTAAAGTTTCCAGATGTCATTGACAAAATAGATTGAGGACAACATGGACTCTAGAGTTACAACATGGACTCTAGAGTAACAACATGGAATCTTAGAGTTACAACATGGTACAACATGGACTCTAGAGTTATAACAATGGCTTGTATATTTTTCTTCGACAAACAGACAAGCTGAAAATTGAAATGCTATATATTTTACAACCATTATGAAACTAGAATGTAACTAGAGGTTTTTGTCACAAAAACGGATGTCTCCCCTCTAATAAAAACAACATGTAAAGGGAAATCACTAAAAATGTTATGGACCTGATGAATGATACTTCCCCTCATTATGCACTTTCCAAACAAAATGATAACAGCTAATGACTCCAAAATTATTGATACCAGAGTTATGGCCCTTGTGCATGACACTTACTTTCATCATGCCCTTTCCATAAATAAAATGTCATTCCAATAGCATCAGTCGAACAGGAGTTATTGATCGGCCAAAAATGTAACAAAGGGCAATAAATCCAAAAGTATTGAAGCAAGAGTTAAGGCCCTTGTTCATGACACTTTCTCTCATCATGCTCTCTCCATGTATGAAGTTTCAATACGATGGCAAGAGCCATGTAGGAGTTATCGTCTGGACAAGAAAGCGTTAAACAAATATACAAGGGGCAATAACTCTAAATTTATGGAAGCCCAAGTTAAGGATCTTATGCATGACACTTTCTCTGAAGTTTCACTCAAATGGCATGTGCCATATAGGAGTTATCGTCCGGACAAAAAAGTGTGATTTTTTTTTACAAAGGGCAATAACTCCAATATTAGTGAAGCCAGAGTTATGGACCTTGTGCATGACACTTCCTCTCATCATGATCTTTCCATATATGAAGTTTCAATCCAATAGCATGAGCCATATAGGAGTTCTCGTCTGGACAAAAAAGTGTGAACTTTTTTACAAGGGGCAATAACTCCTATATTAGTGAAGCCAGAGTTATGGAACTTGTGCATGACACTTCCTCTCATTATGATCTTTCCATATATGAAGTTTCAATCCAATGGCATGAGTCATATAGGAGTTATCGTCTGGACAAGAAAGTGTGATTTTTTTTTTACAAGGGGCAATAACTCCTATATTAGTGAAGCCAGAGTTATGGACCTTGTGCATGACATTTCCTCTCATTATGATCTTTCCATATATGAAGTTTCAATCAACTGGCATCAGGCATATTGAAGTTATCATCCGGACAAAAAGTGTGATGACAGATGGACGGACGGACATGTGCAAAACAATGCCCTCTGACTATCGTCAACGGGGGCATGAAAATGATATTTTTAGTGAATATAGCGATGTCGCGGCATTCTCACGACAACCTTGGCATTTCTACAGAGCTGCCAAGGCATTCTACGGGGTTCCTATGGAGTTCTAGTTGGCGATTGTCTGCGCTCTCACAGCACTTCCACTGTGTGGACCGAGTTGTCATGGCGCACACACTGCGTGTGCACTGCACATTTAAGGCGCTCTCACTGTGCTGGTGGCATTCGTTTGCACTACATAGGAAAATATCTCCTCCAAAACAGGTGACAGTCCTCTGGTGGCCAACTTTCAGAATTACTTAAATTATGTTGATATGAAAGAGAACACGGCCACTAGGGACAGTGCTAAATTTCCATATGTGTCTATATTGAAAACGTTTAAAACAATCTTCAAAATTGACCATTTGATAGGGCATTTGGTAGGAATAACCCGTTTAAAGCACAGACGGACTGACAGATGAATGGACGGGCTGACAGACGGATATCAGGTGGTGGTCGATCACAAAATCTCAACTGAGTATACACAGGTGTGCTAAAAACTAGAAAGTACAAAAGAAAGAAATAGCTTAAATCCTGTGTCGAAAACAGACTCATCTACAGTTAGGCGGTCCATATCTAGTTTCTCATGCTAGTGCAAATCGCATATGCATCATGACATAGAAATGTATGGGTTTATGGACCAAGCGTACCATTACTGTAGCGAACCATTACCAAAGCATACCATTTTCAGTCTAGGCGTACCATTTACCAAATATATGAAACTGGTATCAATATTTTTTATAATTGGTATATAAAAACATAAAAAAATGTGATTAATGAATTGTATTGAATAGTACTGTATTGCCATGACAAATGATTACCCTTATCCAACTTATGACTCATACACCGACTTTACTAGACAAGAGAAAGTTCCTAAATACAATGTCCAAAGTTCCTTTCAAAACACATACTTGGAGAATAACATTCACCAACCCAGCGTGTTGGCTAATGTCAAATCACTTTTTTGTGTACAGCGAACATTGGAAATGTGTAAACTTTCCACTAAGGGTTTCACTGTGCGGTAATTGCCACGTGGAGTTTAAGGATCAAAATGCATACATAAAAAGTATTTGCAAGCAGACCCAAAATAAAAACAGCCAGAATGCAAAAAATAAAAAAGGTTGAGTAAGCGTTTTTGAGACAATTTTTTAAACTTGAAATTGGCTTCATTCCAAAACCGATATTCCTTTACGGTTTGGAGAGTATTTTCACTGTAATATGCCAATGTGTATTTGGCATGTGTCCACTATCAGGTGACATTGGGTCACGTGCTAGTGTGTGAATATCGATGTGTATTGATAAACAATGCGAGAGAAAACCAATTGGACTAATTTTTATTTCATAACGAAACACTGATCACATTTATTCCATAAATACACGTTTGCAGTCAGAGTAGATCCAGATCAGACAACACCTTAAGAGGCTGTCTGATCAGGGCCTGCCATGTCTATTTTTGAAACATATGACTATAGTTTACAAAATGTTATAGATAGCCTACATATGTTATAGATAGCCTACATATGTTATCGATAGCCTACATATGCCTTTATAAAGGTTGAACAGTATATGCCAAAGGTTGAACATTATTCAGAAAGTTAGCTACTTATATGCGAATTAACTCATTGACTGTGGACGTCTCATTCTGTTTGCCTATGCTGCTACGCTCGGTAGTTAAAATTGGTAAGCACATCTCTTTTTTTTATCTGTTAAACTATTATCATCCAAATCAATGAAATGTGTGAATAATTATATTTAATTGGACGGCTAAAGTGCTGGGTAGTGAAATGGTCAGGGTAGCGAAACGCTGGGTAGCGAAACATCCGTAAATCGCTGTGCAAGCACTACTATATGGTGCTGAACTTGCATTATAGACATTTCAAGGATGTCTGATTCGATCAAATGTACACATAAAATGTTCAGATATCTTACCAGTATTGCACCTTCTGTGTTGCCATCTTCAACAACTTCTGCATTATAAGGCCTGGCTCTGTCCAATATATGATGTTTATTGAGCAGTCTAAACATCGATATCCCACCATGGTGCTTTCTTGAATGTCAAATCTGCATTTGCGTGTGCTTTTATTCGTGTGCATATTGTTGTTTCAGCATTTTGAGTAAAGAGTCATATTGAGTTGAGACTGAGATGAACGACAATAACTGCAGCCAATAGTTTTGATAATTAGTTGTGTCATCTGGAGTAGCGATTATACCTGGTACATAGTTGCGACTGAGGCGTACTGATGACTACATGCAGTCATTAATTGGATAATTAATTTGCCGCTTTAATCAAATTATTCAAACACAGACCAATGATTATGATAATTTTTGCGCACAAAGCACACAAACAACCTATCTTATATAATTTATTTCTTGATTGATAATTATCAAATAATAGTGTCGATTTATTTTGCTTATTTACTAAAACATAAACTGCAATACGTACAAGTTACGCAGAATTTTCTACTAATCTTAGGGTCTGGTATATTTGCAGTTTAAATGTTTTAACCCGTTCCCTCATATATATAAACATGTTTTCACGCATCTGTAAAACAGAGTAGACCCAGATCAGATTGCTCCTATAGGAGCTGTCTGATAAGGGTCTGCTCTGATTGAAACTAGATTTTGATAGGTCTGCTTCTTTAGTTCATATTTCATTATAAATATTTTGGCCAAGAATATTCAGTAGGTATTGAACTTTGGAATCAGGAAAGAGTTAAATTATTGATTACTGTACAGTGTACAATAAAATTTCCGAATTTTTCATAACGCGTACCACCCTCAATGCATTGCATACCAGATCCGCAATACACACGGGTCATGGTTCACAAACAGATTTAGATTATTTAAATCCTGGATTATTTAAAACTATTTCAAACTAATTCAGTATGTCATCAGTATGTCATCAGTATGAGTATGTCATCAGTATGTCATCAGTATGAGTATGTCATCAGTATGTCATCAGTATGAGTATGTCATCAGTATGTCATCAGTATGAGTATGTCATCAGTATGTCATCAGTATCAGTATGTCATCAGTATGTCATCAGTATGAGTATGTCATCAGTATGTCATCAGTATGTCATCAGTACATGTATGTCAAGTTCATCTGTGGTGACTTTTGTTTGCAATCGATACTTGTGCATTTTATTATGACTCTGTTGGGGAAACTTTTAAAAGGTTGATTTCCTGTCGGTCGATGTCAACAAATCGGCATATGAGGTTCTACACATAATCTAATATGTCGGCATATGATGTCAAATACATGTGAGTTTTGTTTTAACTTTATAAAGAATACACTATTTGTGCATTTTACATGTATTATGACTGTGTTATGGTAACTTGTAACAGGTAGATTTCCTGTATGGCGATGTCAAGAAATTGACATACCGGTACGATGTTCTTACACAGAATCTAATATGTCGGCATATGATGTCCAATACAGAATCTCTTATAAGAGTATATTTGTAAAACATTATATAACAAGAGATGTTTGTAAAACATGTATACCCCCCAGACCCCTTGACCTTTGATCTAGTGACCTCAACTATAGAGGTCATCTAGTGGTCATGACTAATCACCACAGCAACTTTGAAGATCCTAAGCCAAACCACTGATCACTTATTGATCTGAAAACATTTCACAAGTTAAGGTCATGGTGACTTTGACCCTTGACCTAGTGACCTCAACAACTATAGGGGTCATCTAGTGGTCACGACCAACTACCACAGCACGTTTGAAGATCAGAACCAAACCATTGAGCAGTTATTAATTGGAAAACATTTCATCAGTTAAGGTCATGATGGCCTTGACCTTTGACCTAGTGACCTGAGAATCAATAGGGGACATCTAGTTGTCATGACCAACCACAACAGCAAGTTTGAAGATCCTAAGCCAAACCCTTGAGCAGTTATTGACTGGAAACCATTTCACCAGTTAAGGTCATGTTGACCTTGACCTTTGACCTAGTGACCTCAAAAACAATAGAGGTCATCTAGTGGTCATGACCAACCACCACAGCAAGTTTGAAGATCCTAAGCCAAACCCTTGAGCAGTTATTGATTGCAAACCATTTCACCAGTTAAGGTCATGGTGACCTTGACCTTTGACCTAGTGACCTCAAGAACAAAAGGGCTCATCTAGTTGTCATGACCCATCAACTAAGCAAATTTGAAGATCCTAAGCCAAACCCTTGAGCAGTTATTGATCAGAAACCATTTCACCAGTTAAGGTCATGGTGACCTTGACCTTTGACCTAGTGACCTAAAAAACAATAGGGGTCATTCAGTGGTCATGACCAACTACCACAGCAAGTTTGAAGATTCTAAGCTAAACCTTTGAGCAGTTATTGATCGGAAACCATTTAACCAGTTAAGGTCTTGTCACCTTGACCTTTGACCTAGTGACCTCAAAAACAATACGGGTCATCTAGTGGTCATGACCAACCACCACAGCAAGTTTGAAGATTCTAAGCTAAACCTTTGAGCAGTTATTGATCGGAAACCATTTAACCAGTTAAGGTCTTGGTCACCTTGACCTTTGACCTAGTGACCTCAAAAACTATAGGGGTCATGAAAACTATAGTGGTCATGACCAACCACCACAGCAAGTTTGAAGATTCCAAGCCAAACCCTTGAGCAGTTATTGATCGGAAACTATTTCATTATTTTAGGTCATTGTGATCTTGACCTTTGACCTAGTGACCTCAAAAACAATAGGGGTCATCTACTTGTCATGACCAACCACCATAGCAAGTTTGAAGATTCTATGCCAAGTCGTTTTTTAGTTATCGTTCGGAAACCATCGATCTACCGACCGACCGACAGACCGACCGACCGACCGACATGTGCAAAGCAATATACCCCCATTTTTTCAAAAGGGGGGTATAATAAATAGTATAATACTTTAATGTTATATTCAAATATCATTTATATTTTTTATTATTAGTACACTTTGTCCAGGAAATGGTACGTATAGTCCAGGTACGCTTCGGCAATGGTACCCTTAGTCCAATTACCAATGTATGAACTATATGTCAGTTTTAGTTCATTATTACTGATATAAAGTACAGTCAAACCTGTCTTATGTGACCTTCAGTGGGAGAAAACCAAGAGGGTCACATAAGACAGGTAGTCACATAAGACAGTCATGCAGTTTTTTCTCCAAATTTTATAACTTCATTTCAGTGGTTCTATATTATAAAAGTGAACAGAATTATGCATGTGTCTTTGGAATAAAATACATGTACACATAAATGGAATAGATGTTACGTGTTCTAAATAATAGTAATAACCTTGGACATTTAATATTTGATAATTTTATATGTGTACTGTTCAGTTTTTATTCACCCATCCTTATGCATTTCCTAATGTGAAATTAGATGTAACACGTATTTGACTGATCTTAATTACGACAAAAGCAAGAGAAGACATTTTTTACAAAAAAGAGAAAGAAAGAATGAACTGGACAAATATTCTATACTGACTTTTGGTGTTGCGTATGTATTCCTAAATTCAATTCTGTGGACATAATAATAATACATGAGTGTGTGTGTTTAATTCACGTCCAGCATCACATACACATCTGTAAACGTGTAACCAATCTTGTTTGATTTTTTTTTTCACTCGTGTTACAAATAGGTGTGGTGTTTCTCGCCAGACATCAATGACACTTTTAACCCTCAACCTGCTTGTCATGAGCGTCATGCCATGTATGCAAACAAACTGGATCCGGATGAGACGCCGACTAAATCGGAGCCTGATCTGGATCCAAGATGTTTGATACTCAGTCAACATGTCTACAAGAGACATGAGCGAATTTGTGAAGTTTTAATAAAGAAGCATGTGCAAGCTTTCGTAACCGGCAAAGGGTTACAGGATGTTGCAAATTTAAACTCGATGTCACTCCCCTATCTGTGATTCTATATGCAAATAGCTTTTAACAATCATTCACCAGGATTAAGGGAAATTTGGCCAATATTTCAAAACTTGTGACCAGGTGAATTGTTTTGTGTGTGTCAGCATAATAACGGTTAGGAAAGTGAAATAAAATGGATTTTTAATTGTTTTTGATTAATAGCAAATGTTGTGGTATGTCGTAATTTGTGCCAAGATCAATGCAGGTAAGATTAAACAAATCGCCTCTAGACAATAGAGTTAAAACTCAATAATGACCCGCAATTATAGGGTCACTACAAACAGGCACATTAATTAGCGGATTAGGATTTCGGGGGCGCCGATTTACGGCCGTTAGTCAGGTAACACAGGCAGGTCGCTATCCCCAGTCTCAATAAATAGGAAAATGCTATTAAGGGACGGTCGCTGAGACAGTTTTGATTGTATAATGTATAAATAATAATACATATAATTTAGTTTCTGTTAGTATTTTATTCAAGTGTATGCTTTATTTTACACAAACCTTTTTTTTCCATTTGTATAAAATAAACACAATGTACAAAAGGCAACGGGTACATGAAATTTGAAAAAAATATTCATTTCGCATTACGATGACCCCTATCTCTACGGGATTTGAAAAATAAGTCATTTCTTGGTGTGTTTTTTTCATTTAACGTGTCTACTATTGTGAAATGAATGTTTATTTGCATATCTCATTCCTTCATATTATTTTGTTGGGTTGGTTGATTAACGTGCAAATGCTGATGGTGATCGCCGTGGCAGCTGTGTACAGTAGTTGTTAGAGCTCAGTGATCGCTGTGGTAGCTCTGTACAGTAGTTGTTAGAGCTCAGTGATCGCTGTGGTAGCTCTATACAGTAGTTGTTAGAGCTCAGTGATCGCTGTGGTAGCTCTGTACAGTTGTTGTTATAGCTCAGTGATCGCTGTGGCAGCTCTGTACAGTAGTTGTTAGAGCTCAGTGATCGCTGTGGTAGCTCTGTACAGTAGTTGTTAGAGCTCAGTGATCGCTGTGGTAGCTCTGTACAGTAGTTGTTAGAGCTCAGTGATCGTCGTGGTAGCTCTGTACAGTAGTTGTTAGAGCTCAGTGATCGCTGTGGTAGCTCTGTACAGTAGTTGTTAGAGCTCAGTGATCGCTGTGGTAGCTCTGTGCAGTAGTTGTTAGAGCTCAGTGATCGCTGTGGTAGCTCTGTACAGTAGATGTTAGAGCTCAGTGATCGCTGTGGCAGCTCTGTACAGTAGTTGTTAGAGCTCAGTGATCGCCGTGGTAGCTCTGTACAGTAGTTGTTAGAGCTCAGTGATCGCCGTGGCAGCTCTGTACAGTAGTTGTTAGAGCTCAGTGATCGCTGTGGTAGCTCTGTACAGTAGTTGTTAGAGCTCAGTGATCGCTGTGGTAGCTCTGTACAGTAGTTGTTAGAGCTCAGTGATCACTGTGGTAGCTCTGTACAGTCGCAGCAGGAATGCAGTAAAGCAACAAACATTCTGTGTAAGTGCCATAGATGCTCAGTATAAGCGCGGTAGAGACGCAGTGCCATCTCAGACAGCGCCGTGCAAGCACCACTGACAAACAGTGCATTCGCATTGCGACCTTTGTGCATGCCCACAGCGCTTCTGTGGCATTGTAGGAGACCTCACTGTGCTGCTACGCGACCTCATGGCGATCCCAATGCGCTCTTCTCAGAACACAGAACACTCTATGTGATCCCACCATGTTTACTGGCGATGCCACTGCATTGTCATGGCGATGCTTGCGATTCCACTGCACGGGGCTCGACAAAATGCACTTTTCTTGGATGCCGTTGGATTGCTGTAAGAATTGCCCTGGTGTGACAGGGGTTTTAGAGTAGAAAGAATGCATACACATATATGCAAAAGTTTCTGCCGTGACCACACTTTCCTGTGTTCATGTGTCATTTTGAAAAATAATCTAATCAATATTCACAGTTTCATTATTTCTTTCATAAATATTCATGAGGGAAAGATTAAAAATAACTAGTCAAGTGACAATTAAAATTGGACTACCGGTTTTGAAGAAGAAGATTTTTATAAGTTTTTAATATAGTTATAAAAGGAAATCCGGCCCACTCCTGGCGGCAATGTTTTATGAGATATCCAACTTTGGTAGAGGGTCACAAGAAGATTATTCTTATGAACTATCATTCAATTCTGATTACTGGTTTTAGAGAAGATGTTTAAAATATTTCTTTTGGTTGTCATAGCAACCAGAGTTCTACATGGATCCAGATTCTTTTAGCAATATTGATAAAGCATAATACAAAGATCACTTATGTAAATTTAGTTACATTCTGCTTTGTGGTTTCAGAGGATGTGTCATTTAAAGCAATTGTTGATGGACGGACAGACAGACGGACATTCTCACATATTGAGCGTCATGTGACTATTCTTTTGTTCAAAATAGTCACATAAAATGAAAATTTAGTCACATAAAAAGAAAATGACCAAAGATCTTATGTTCTCAGTGTCACATAACCATCAATCTGTGTGAGCAGATGGACTGCTAGATACTTGACGGTGGGCGTTCACAAAAGCTCATCTGAGCATACTTAGGTGAGTTAAAAAAACAAATACGGTAATTTGAATGTTGTCACATTACTTCAAATTTCTTAGAACCAGTATAATCAAATGGTATTTAACAAACCTTGCATCCATGTGAGCATTGATTGCCGTTATTCAACACAATCACTGGTCATCTTGTTTAATTTTAATCATTAATTGGAGAACTAACTCTGATTTGAGTTTTGTAGCTTGCTACGGTGAATGTACAGAAGCAAGCAAATCTGAAGTAAGTGAAACTGTAGAAAGGCACAAGTAACAAGATATATACCGTGTGATGATGAAAATGATGTTTCTTTTGATGCATTCCCGTTTGACCTGATTGTAGACCTGTTCTCACTCCCACTATAAATGAGTGTTGTGGACTCGCGCTGTCGTAAAGGAGCTCTTCTGTTACAGCAGATAAATTTCCGCACAATCCAAGCCTCCACAGATGAGTTGAAGTACATCATTAAGATGTACAGAAAATATAGCACAACAAAAGATACTGCCTCATACCTGTAACAAACAGCACAATGAAAGATACTGCCTCATACCTGTAACAAACAGCACAATGAAATATACTGCCTCATACCTGTAATAAACAGCACAACAAATGATACTGCCTCATACCTGTAACAAACAGCACAATGAAAGATAATGCCTCAAACCTGTAATATAGGAGCTCTATTTATTACAATGGTTTTAATTTCAATACTAGACAATTCTAACAGTTTCTTTTTCTTAAGCAAATGCTCCTTTTCAGTAGATTCATTCAAAGAGGTTGGGTCTAAAAATAGCCTATGGAGTAAAGGGTTAAAAAAATCATTTCTGTGCGGTACTGATAAATTTTAAAAGAAACTAATGTATTGCTTTTCTGTGTGGTCACTTCTGGTCAGTTGTTCAGTATTTGAATGGTTGAATGTTCATAATACAAATCTTGTTTGTAGAGCAAAACTTTTGTTAAACCCTTTACTCCATAAATACGCCCAATCTATGCCATTGCAAACAGAGTAGACCCAGATCAGACAGCTCGTATAGGAGCCATCTGATCAGGGTCTGCTCTGTTTGCTTATGATATAATATAGATATGACTCTACAGTTTCTGCCAATGCTAAAAAATCCGTTGTCCATTTGCTGTTGTACAAATAAACCTAATTAATATTCATGACATCATTATTTCTTGCATGAATATTCATGGAGGAAAGGGTTAAATTTTGTTTACTCACTACTCATTTTCATAAATTCAGCTGCATCATGACAGAAGTCGGTTTGAGGCTGTGCACACGGTGTAGACCCAGACCGACTGCCAGCCATGTGTAACAGATGTGGCCCTATCATTGATTACATTTATCAGAATCTGTATCATTGTTTCTTCCGACAGTGCTGACGTTCATCAGTCACTATTAACCCGTTAACTGATGTCCAGATAATGATGACGTCATGTTATCATCTTCAATGACAGCGGTTGCCTTGAATCTATTTTGTCATAAATGAAAGGTAGTTGGTAGGATAAAGGCTTTTTCATGCCTTTACAATCAGAGTAGACCCAAATCAGAGGGCTCATATAGGAGCTGTCTGATCAGGGTCTGTTCTGTTTGCTTATAAAACTATAATATAACTGGTTCCATAGTTTCTACCAATACCAAAATTTCATGTGTGCATAATATTTATACCATTATAAAAAATCAGCTAATAAATATTTGTGATGTCATTATTTCTGCCATGAATATTCAACAGGGAAAGGGTTAAATTTTCTAGGTCTGTTTGGCTGAATATTATAATATTTGGCATATCTAGGCTTTTATACACCACACTTACCAGTAAACTTTTTCATCAATGATTACTATCGCTAATGCTGCAATACTAAGGCTGTAGAACAAACAATCCCTGAACAACGGCCACCAATTCAGATGGACCACCTACAAAATAAAGAGAAAAACCTGAGTATCTACTATAGGTACACAAATACAGGAATGACAGTACATCTAGTGTAACTAATCTATAGGTACACAAATACAGGACTGACAGTACATCTGGTGTAACTAATCTATAGGTACACAAATACAGGACTGACAGTACATCTAGTGTAACTATTCTATAGGTACACACATACAGGACTGACAGTACATATAGTGTAACTATTCTATAGGTACACAAATACAGGACTGACAGTACATATAGTGTAACTAATCTATAGGTACACAAAAACAGGACTGACAGTACATCTTGTGTAACTATTCTATAGGTACACAAATACAGGACTGACAGTACATCTGGTGTAACTAATCTATAGGTACACAAATACAGGACTGACAGTACATATAGTGTAACTATTCTATAGGTACACAAATACAGGACTGATAGTACATCTAGTGTAACTATTCTATAGGTACACAAATACAGGACTGACAGTACATCTAGTGTAACTATTCTAGATCTATAGGTACACAAATACAGGACTGACAGTAAATATAGTGTAACTATTCTTCTATAGGTACAGGACTGACAGTACATCTAGTGTAACTATTCTATAGGTACACACATACAGGACTGACAGTACATCTGGTGTAACTAATCTATAGGTACACACATACAGGACTGACAGTACATCTGGTGTAACTATTCTATAGGTACACACATACAGGACTGACAGAACATCTGGTGTAACTATTCTATAGGTACACAAATACAGGACTGACAGAACATCTGGTGTAACTATTCTATAGGTACACAAATACAGGACTGACAGAACATCTGGTGTAACTATTCTATAGGTACACAAATACAGGACTGACAGTACATATAGTGTAACTAATCTATAGGTACACAAAAACAGGACTGACAGTACATCTTGTGTAACTATTCTATAGGTACACAAATACAGGACTGACAGTACATCTGGTGTAACTAATCTATAGGTACACAAATACAGGACTGACAGTACATCTGGTGTAACTAATCTATAGGTACACAAATACAGGACTGACAGTACATCTTGTGTAACTATTCTATAGGTACACAAATACAGGACTGACAGTACATCTAGTGTAACTATTCTAGATCTATAGGTACACAAATACAGGACTGACAGTAAATATAGTGTAACTATTCTTCTATAGGTACAGGACTGACAGTACATCTAGTGTAACTATTCTATAGGTACACACATACAGGACTGACAGTACATCTGGTGTAACTAATCTATAGGTACACACATACAGGACTGACAGTACATCTGGTGTAACTATTCTATAGGTACACACATACAGGACTGACAGAACATCTGGTGTAACTATTCTATAGGTACACAAATACAGGACTGACAGAACATCTGGTGTAACTATTCTATAGGTACACAAATACAGGACTGACAGAACATCTGGTGTAACTATTCTATAGGTACACAAATACAGGACTGACAGTACATCTAGTGTAACTAATCTATAGGTACACAAATACAGGACTGACAGTACATTTGTTGTAACTATTCTATGGAAATTTAGGTACATGTAGTATCTTTTCCTTTCAGTTTTTGTTTTGTACTTTTGTAGATAAAACAAGTTTCATTATCCCACCTCCTACAAGTTTCTAGCTATCCGATTAGTTAACTCTTTCCCAGTTGCATATTCATGTAAGAAATAATGACTTCAATGAAAATTATTTAGATTATTCTTTAAAATCGCATAATTATGAACACAGGACATTTTTGGCTCAGGCAGAACCTGTAGAATCAGATCTATATTACAACATAAGCAAACAGTGTAGACCCTGATCAGACAGCTCCTATAGGAGGTGTCTGATCTGGGTCTACTCTGTTTGCAGATGCGTCAAAATGTGCTTACATAAGGGAAAGAGTTAAATGACGTCACATGAAAGCCGTGTATTTTCCATCCACTGTCTTCAGCAACCTAATATAAGCCACTGGGAAGAGTTATCTCCCATGTATTTATTACTGGAACAAGAGCACCGCAAGACGGGGCAATATACGCCCGAAGGCTGTTCTATAAAATTATGTTGAAAAATAAAGGAGGAGTTAGTTGCACAAGAAATTGCTACCCGAAACTATCAAAGGGCAATAACTCCAGAATGAAAAATGATATGAGAGTTATCTCACTGATATGCACAACTACACATCAGTATCTATCATTCCTGAAAGTTTGAAGAAATTATGTTGAAAAATAAAGGAGGAGTTAGTTGCACAAAAAATTGCTACCCGAAACTATCAAAGGGCAATAACTCCAGAATGAAAAATGATATGAGAGTTATCTCACTGATATGCACAACTACACATCAGTATCTATCATTCCTGAAAGTTTGAAGAAATTATGTTGAAAAATAAAGGAGGAGTTAGTTGCACAAGAAATTGCTACCCGAAACTATCAAAGGGCAATAACTCCAGAATGAAAAATGATATGAGAGTTATCTCACTGATATGCACAACTACACATCAGTATCTATCATTCCTGAAAGTTTGAAGAAATTATGTTGAAAAATAAAGGAGGAGTTAGTTGCACAAGAAATTGCTACCCGAAACTATCAAAGGGCAATAACTCCAGAATGAAAAATGATATGAGAGTTATCTCACTGATATGCACAACTACACATCAGTATCTATCATTCCTGAAAGTTTGAAGAAATTATGTTGAAAAATAAAGGAGGAGTTAGTTGCACAAGAAATTGCTACCCGAAACTATCAAAGGGCAATAACTCCAGAATGAAAAATGATATGAGAGTTATCTCACTGATATGCACAACTACACATCAGTATCTATCATTCCTGAAAGTTTGAAGAAATTATGTTGAAAAATAAAGGAGGAGTTAGTTGCACAAGAAATTGCTACCCGAAACTATCAAAGGGCAATAACTCCAGAATGAAAAATGATATGAGAGTTATCTCACTGATATGCACAACTACACATCAGTATCTATCATTCCTGAAAGTTTGAAGAAATTATGTTGAAAAATAAAGGAGGAGTTAGTTGCACAAGAAATTGCTACCCGAAACTATCAAAGGGCAATAACTCCAGAATGAAAAATGATATGAGAGTTATCTCACTGATATGCACAACTACACATCAGTATCTATCATTCCTGAAAGTTTGAAGAAATTATGTTGAAAAATAAAGGAGGAGTTAGTTGCACAAGAAATTGCTACCCGAAACTATCAAAGGGCAATAACTCCAGAATGAAAAATGATATGAGAGTTATCTCACTGATATGCACAACTACACATCAGTATCTATCATTCCTGAAAGTTTTAAGAAATTATGTTGAAAAATAAAGGAGGAGTTAGTTGCACAAGAAATTGCTACCCGAAACTATCAAAGGGCAATAACTCCAGAATGAAAAATGATATGAGAGTTATCTCACTGATATGCACAACTACACATCAGTATCTATCATTCCTGAAAGTTTGAAGAAATTATGTTGAAAAATAAAGGAGGAGTTAGTTGCACAAGAAATTGCTACCCGAAACTATCAAAGGGCAATAACTCCAGAATGAAAAATGATATGAGAGTTATCTCACTGATATGCACAACTACACATCAGTATCTATCATTCCTGAAAGTTTGAAGAAATTATGTTGAAAAATAAAGGAGGAGTTAGTTGCACAAGAAATTGCTACCCAAAACTATCAAAGGGCAATAACTCCAGAATGAAAAATGATATGAGAGTTATCTCACTGATATGCACAACTACACATCAGTATCTATCATTCCTGAAAGTTTGAAGAAATTATGTTGAAAAATAAAGGAGGAGTTAGTTGCACAAGAAATTGCTACCCGAAACTATCAAAGGGCAATAACTCCAGAATGAAAAATGATATGAGAGTTATCTCACTGATATGCACAACTACACATCAGTATCTATCATTCCTGAAAGTTTGAAGAAATTATGTTGAAAAATAAAGGAGGAGTTAGTTGCACAAGAAATTGCTACCCGAAACTATCAAAGGGCAATAACTCCAGAATGAAAAATGATATGAGAGTTATCTCACTGATATGCACAACTACACATCAGTATCTATCATTCCTGAAAGTTTGAAGAAATTATGTTGAAAAATAAAGGAGGAGTTAGTTGCACAAGAAATTGCTACCCGAAACTATCAAAGGGCAATAACTCCAGAATGAAAAATGATATGAGAGTTATCTCACTGATATGCACAACTACACATCAGTATCTATCATTCCTGAAAGTTTGAAGAAATTATGTTGAAAAATAAAGGAGGAGTTAGTTGCACAAGAAATTGCTAACGGACGGACGACATGCGCCATACCATAATACGTCCCTTCGGGCGTATAAAAAATGACAGCCAAGAAACGATTAGCCACAAGAACACACTTATTAGTGTCAAAAGTCAAAAGGCTGCATTTAAATGTCGAAAGCACTCTGAAAGCTAATAATAAATTTACGGCATCGGATTAGCTAGGGTCCGACTTTGTTTATCAGGTAACCATGATGTCACACACTGATGTTCAGATAATGATGACGTCATGTTATTATCTTCAATGACAGCGGTTGCCTTGAATCTATTTTGTCATAAATGAAAGATAGTTGGTAGGATAAAAATGTTTATCCTGTCACGTGCCTATTTTCCTGACGGATAACAAGGTGCCTGATAAACTTTTTGTTATTATGTCAGTAGGTCACATGACCGATGTTAATATGTCAGTTGGTCACATGACCTGTAGCCGAAACTACTTTTTTTTTTAAAAAAAAAAGTTTTTTACCGAGACGCTTATTTCGTGAATACACAAATTTACGTCTACCTAGTAGATCTAGATCTAGATCTACTGAATAAAAAAAGTTTAACAAAGCGAATTGATTTCAATCGATACCCGTTAAACTAAATAATTCTTTCACTTCATTCTCTCAAACTTACATTCTTAGACCTAGTAGAACTAGATCTAGTTGTCTGTCACGAAATTACCGTGTTTAGATAAATCCACATCAAGAATCATAAATCGTCTAGATCCTGTATTCTTTTGTCAGTTCTATTTTAATTCTATCGGCGTCTATCTCAACCGAGTCTAGAATTGAAATGTTATTAAGCTAGCCTTGACTTTTCTATTCTAGACGAGGTTTATCTAACACTGGAGGGAAGATGAGTTGAACGTAACGACTTTGGATTAAGGTATAAACGGTTTATTTCAGATCGACGTTTCGACCAACACTAGGTCTTTTTCAAGATACAAAATATACAAAAAATCATTCTAAAGTACATTAATTGTGGTGTTCTTTGGTCACATGACTTATTGAAAATTGTGATAATTGTCTATTGTGACGTCATGACGAAAGATTATTAGACTGTAGCTATGGTGTTAAATGATATGAAGCATGAATTTTATGTCTATAAACATGATAATAAAGATGAAAAATGAGTGCCAACCTTTGTTATTGTGTGTTTTTTCCCTATTGTAGAAGTTCGTATATGGAATATATAAAAAAACAGTTCTCATATTCTGAGAGTCATATTCATAGACGAGGTTTAGATCAGCTTGTCTCAACCATCAAGTGACAGGTTCTTTTTCTCACATAACCAACCGGGGCAACGGTTTTGTTTTGAGCATTTTTTCAGTGGAATTCCAGTGACGTAATAACGCCTTTATAGTGTCGTCATCAACAGTCTAGAGCCAGTAGAGTCGGGTATACTTTGCGGTGCATTTTGTGGTACATTCCGTGCAAAATAAAATAATTTTATATTTTGCTGTCGTGACAAGGATAAATAGAATATTTGGTTCCTAGCTATGAATGAGAAATGTTATCTGGCTCGGCTTCTGAATATATCAGGTGAGCCGAATTACACAGTGTTCAGGTTACCTGATATGGAATATACACTGCCAGTAAATTCCATACTAGGTAACCTGAAAACGATGTAACTTATATTATCCTGTCTTTACCCATTCCCACACACTGACACCTTTTGATGCCTCTGAAAAAGTCATTTTCTGAAACCATTGTGATATACAGAGCACTTGCTCCAGAGGAGAAAAATGCTCTATTTATCACAATGGTTTCAAAACTACATAATTCTAAAAAAATTCCTTTTCTCCAGTAAATGCTTCTTTTTGGTAGATTTTTCAAAGAGATTGGGAATGGGTTAAATGTCTAATGCAAAGTGAAGTCATGTAGAAAGCTTATACCCACGGAGCTTCTGCATGATTTTCACCCAGTGTTAAACTGCCACAACCCTAAGAAATTCTCAATTCTTCTTTACAAATTGTTCAAATTTGCATGGCTTAACTGTACCTTATAAACATACATTATGGTCCTAGATGCTTCGACCAGTAAGTTTTATCTTTAACCTAACTTGACATGGCATCCCTCTAAGATTGCTGCTCCATGTAACGAGTAAGCATGCACAATATGAAGTTTAAATGTTACAACCAAGATTCCTGTTTTACAATTTTTTTTACCTTTGACACCAGTCAAATGTAAGTGATACTTGCAGGTCCATCATACTATGGTATTAAGTATTTACACAAAGTTTGAATGAAAAACTCCTGGACGGAGACGCACTGACAATGCCAAAACAATATTCCTCCACGTTTGGCAGGGGATAATTAATATTCACAATAGGCACTGTCTTACATGAATAATCATAAAGTAGAGGATTTATTTGGATCAATTAAAACCACATTTGCACCACTTAATGAGACTAGATATTTAACCCTTAGTACGCTGACTTTTCAAATGGACTGTTTTCTAAAGAAAAATGTAATATGACAAACAGTGCAGACTCTGATGACAGGGCTCCTAGAGGAGTCATCTGGGTCTACACCATTTGCAAATGACATTAGTGACTGGTGTCCAGCAGTAAGGGTTAACCAACTTACCATTCCAGCAAACAATGCACAAATGCTAATGACGAACATGACATTGTACACGGCTGAACCAACCACTGTCCCTATACCAATATCATCCTGAAAGAGAAAAACGAAAGAACAAATGAAATACTATGATACCATTCCTTAACCCTTTCCCTGATATAAAAACACTTTTTCAAACCCTTTACAAACAGAGCAGACCCAGATCAGACGGTTCCTGTAGGAGACTTATCAGGGTCTACTTTATTTGCTTATGACATTATGATAAAGATCGAGCTCTACAGTAAATTCTACTTAAGTACCAAAACATCCTTTGTACATAATTATGCAATTATAAAATTTCAGCTCATAAATACTCATTATGATTTCTTACATGAATATTCAACAGTGAAAGGGTGAACTCTTTACCTGATAAAAATTCATGTAGGAAAAAATGAAAACATAAAATATTAATGAGCTGAATCTTCATACGTATAATGGCATATGGACACACGAAATTATGGTGATGGCAGAAATTCTACGAGGGTTGTCCCAAAATAGGGTGACAGATTTTATAGTTTGAAAACTATTAATGCGACTTCAATACAAAATCAGACCGAAACAAAATATTCATTTGTAAATAACTCTACAAAGTTTCAAATAAGTATCTCCAAAAATTTATAGAGTATTTTTAACAAACACACATATCGTCGACTGGCGCACATCACGACGTGGCTTTGACACCGAGTTTATTCCTTCTCAAAATACATGTACTCCCAGTTGATGCCTGGATACAGCGCTGCTTTTCTTCTGTCTTTAATAAATATGGGACCCATTGGGCACAAACACATGTCATTTTTAAGTCATCGGATATAACTCTGTATACTGACGATTTCAAGAGCCCCGTTTTGGAAAAGATTCACGCACCGTTTGCCGTCTGTCCGTGTTAAGAACGTCACGAACCTGCTGCACTGGGTTATTATAACGTTCACAGGATTTTGGTGTCTAGTATCCGATAGATGGCTCTAATTTTATATGACAACAGCATTAAATCCGGCGATTTTGCGACTGCGCTGGTCGCACGTACCAGCTCTTATAAATTATAAATATATTTGCATTTAGTAATTTCGCACGTACCAGCTCTTATAAATTATAAATATATTTGCATTTAGTAATTTCGCGGTGTATTTTTCTTAATTTATCGACAGGCTGTTTTAAAATAAATAACAAATGATCAGCTTAAATTTCAAAATATAAGGACATCAATAAGATGTTGTAATTAAATTTTTCATGCTATTTTGGGACAACCCTCATACAATCATATCTATAGTATTTGACAAGCAAACAACAGACTCATTTCTGTTTGCAATGAGTTAAACATTGATTTATTTGAGAAGGATCCATCAAGCAGAGTTTGAGTTAAAGATGTTACAGACAGACAGACAGACAGACGGACAGAGAGCACCATTCCATAAGAAATGCATCAGAAAGATTTGCACTTTCTTAATAGTATCCATCCCTCTTATAATGGATTTGTTTACTCGAATTCTGATCTGTTGCTTCCAAGTAAAAGAAGAATAGGTAAAGGGGGAGTTGCTATGTTGTGGCATAAAAAATATAACGGCAAAATAACTGCACTCGATCTAGAGTAGGATAAAATAGTTGGGGTTCAAATTTAGCTTGCATGGAATGAGTTTATGCATGCATTCCAGGTATATTCTCCATGCAAAAATCATTCCACCGAAATATTCAGTGCCCATCTAGCATGTTTGAATGATATCATCAACACATATTCGAATTAAGGTAGGGTAGTATTATCATATCAATAGCAGACATTGTTTCAAGCCAATAGATCACAGAGGGCGTGAATTCCTCAGCTTCTTACGACATAATAATTTTATAATTTTATTATAATTTTATTGCTATTCATACATTGCCTATAATTTTATGCACAGGAGCACATGCTTCTTATGTTTCATACAATGGCAACCACGAGTTGCTCATAGATCATATCCTTATACAGGCTGAATGCGAGGATTTGGTTACTTCCTGTCATATACTAGATGACAGTTGTTTAAATGTATCTGCTCATAGGCCTATACTAGCTGACATCGATGTTTTCATAGACGTAGGCTCTGACGTAACAACTTTTCAACCTATTAAATGGAATAAAATCACTCCAGAGCAGTTAAATCGATATCAGACATCAGTATTACCACAGTCTCTTGATACACATGTTACTGCTGCCAACAGCGACATGGGCTTTGTAAAAGGGCCTGAAGATATTGATAATCTGTATCAATCTATAACGCAGTGTATTCAGCACGCTTCTATTAAGTACCTGCCAAAGTCAAATTACCGCCGTTACCTTAAACCGTTCTGGAATCAATCCTTAAAGGAAAACCACGCTGTTATGTATAATTCCGAAGAATTCACCACAAGGCCGCTGAAGAGTACATTTGCAGCGAGCACGAGGAAATAGATAAGCTGCCGAAGTCGACAGTAAGCTATTCTGGTGGTTACTCAAAGCTAAAAACAACTAGAAAATTGTGTCTGTAAGACACAGTGATGCCCCCCTGTAGGTGCTTGCCTAGCTGCACGTAAAATTTCCAAGTCATTTGACCTTGACCTTGGGCTTGCGGGCAGCATGGGCTGGGTGTGCAATGAAAGTATGGATGGTGTTTAAGGTGTATATGCAATTCCATGGCAATAGCTACGGTGGTTAGGGAGATATAAGACAATGAAAAAACTGTGACAAAAAACTGCACGTAAATGTGACAACCAACTGCACCTAAAAGCTTGGCAGACGGACGGACGGATATGTGCAAAACATAATGCCCCCTGACTATCGTCAACGGGGGCATAAAAAGTGCAGAAATCAGACTGGCAGTGAAATGAAATGAAATGACCGTATATTGCGCAGTAAACCGGAAATAACCGAGGCATGGAGTAAATATTTCGCTGACTTATATTCCGACATTCATCATGAGTCATATGACCAGTCCTTTTATACAGATATTACAAATAGTGTAACCAAGATAATCAATAGTCGAAATCTAGAATGTCCTATCAACGTAAGTGAAGAAGAGGTCGTATCAGCTATCACGTTGTTAAAACTGTGGTAAGATGTGTGGTAAAGATAAGGTATACAATGAACATATTAAATATGGTGGTAGCTCGCTAGTAAAACTATTAACATTACTTTTTGATAAAATGTTAAAATACCATTATGTTCCAGTACAGTTAAAAGAAGGAATAATAATAACATTACATAAAGGTGGTGGGAAGCGCAAAGACAGTCCAAACAGTTACAGAGCAATAACTCTGTCTTCGTCCATCTTGAAACTCTTTGAGGGTGTTTTAGTGGTAAGAATGAAGGCTGAGCTAAATCATTCACTTAACCCATTACAGGGGGGATTTCAGGAAAATATGGGAAGAGAATGGAAGTAAAGTCTACGTTTGTTTTCTTGATGCTCGTCAAGCTTTCGATCGAGTATGGCACACTGGACTTTTCTACAAGCTTCACATGTTAGGACTTTCACATACATTTTTGCTGACTATAATTGAATTGCATACAGGCATGAGAAGCTGCGTTCTCTTTAATGGTCTCACTTCAGACTGGTTCCCTATTTTGCAAGGAACCAGGCAAGGCGGCGTGTGTTCGCTGTCCCTTTATCTATGTTACATAGATGGATTATTAAATGAATTGGTTAAAACTAAGTTAGGTTTATGTATAAATGATATTAACATCAGTTGTCCGTCCTTTGCCGATGACATGGCCTTGATTAGTTTATCCGTTAATGGCTTGCAATCGATGATTAATGCATGTTATGTGTATGCGTGCTGTTGGTGATAGTGGAAACTATCTACTAGTGTCAAAGAAATCTGCAATAAGCTGAGAAGTTTGTTCTTCAGTTTAATACATGAAAATAGCTTAAGTCCTAAAACAAATAGACAGATTTATTTTACTGTAGTCCTACCGAAAGCTGTTTTTGGCACGTATCCCACAATGACTTACTATTTTTAGAGCGGGCTCATCGCTTATACCTACAAGGTCTGAATATGAGGACGAGTACCGATATAAGCTCTGAGTTTGTTAGATATTTTGCCACTAGAAGCCGAAATAGACAAAAGAAAATTGAATTTCCTTGGCAAACTGTGTCGACTTGAACGAGATTGTGCTGTCAAACAGCTGTTTTTAGACAGACTGAGCTCAGTCACTATAAATGGGTGCACGTCAGGGTTTATACCAGATATGTTAGAAACGTTAGATAAATATAATCTCAGGAATGTATTAGATAAGTACATTAATAACGGAACGTTTCCTGGGAAATATAGGTGGAAGAAAACAGTACAATCCAACGTTAGAACTCGTTTCATAACAGAATGGAACTTGAGAACATCTACGTCTTGATTCTGTAGATTCAAATCAATTCACCCCAGTCATACAATTTCATACATATGAGAACGTGCATTATTGTTTCCATGTGATCTGAAATATTATAGATCAATAGCGCAGCTTATTTCAGGCACCTGTAGAGTGGACGAGTCATGCATTAAATGTGGCAGATTAATCGCAGATACTAGTTTGACTGATCATGTTGTCTGCCACTGCCCGGTTATTGCTAATCTCAGGATGTTGTTGCATGACAAACTTAATGCTGTATTTGGAATCAGGTTTTTACATTACATGTTACAGCTTGATACAGTTGATTATGTTAACACTTTATTAGGTGTTTATAATACATTTGTTGAAAACACACTGCAGCAAAGAAGTGCTACATTTAACAAGTTGTCTCTGACTTATCTACACTATATGTGGGTAACTTATTTACAACATGTGTCTATTAACTAGTCAGAGATGGTACAAGCAGGGTTTTGTTTTGTGACCGACACATCTGAGTCAGCAATGTTGTTAAATGTATTAACTGTATAGCGTATGTGCGTATGTCTGAACATACAAGTCTTTGAAATGTAAATTGATTGCGGGACACATTCTCTGACTGGCTTGGGATGCTGCATTTAGCTGGGTTAGTAATTGAGTAGATTATCTGTAGATATAATGTATTTTTTGCGAAGCAGGGTTTGTGTCTTGCAATTGATAACTTGCAATTGGTTTTATCCAAAGAAGGAAACAGTTATGGATTCCTTAGTGCATGTACATTATACATCATGCTACATCAACATAGAGCAAACTCTGAACAGAGTACTTCTCCATGACCTTCTGTTCTCGGACTGTCTTGTTTCATTGATGATGGTATATATCTAAGTAAATGTATGTAATATTAAGATAAAGGACACCCTCCTTGATCAATAAGTTCAAAACTTTAAACTTTCTGATCTGTGTAATAGTACGTTTAAATTGTATTGATCCGTATGTAACTGTATATTTTGTAAATTACAGTAAGTATGGTTAAACAAACAAACTGTTATAGTATGTTTGTATTAACGTACTGTTTAAGTATTTTTGACTTCTCGGGGTGTAGGGTATGTTTTTCATTCGGTACGATTATCGTGTTTTGAATCTGATTGGTGTAGGTTTAATGCGCTTCACTCTTCTACAGGTGATGCTATGTAATGTCAATGTATAAATATAATGATATGATAACGCAGTGAACTATTACATCGGTAAATTCATATCTAGCGTAATAACTGTCAACACATACCACCTGCCTGGTGATAGCTATTACGCAAGATTTAATCCATTAAGGCGTGATAAACGTTGTGTACAAATTACCTGTCAAAAGTCATGGTATACTAAATCCCTTCGGCCCCCTTTCCAAAAGAGTTACAGTGTAGAGTTAGACAAAGAAATGCTAGGTTTCTAGTACTCGGGATATCCTGACTAAATTATTTTACTTTCATACAGTTACTTTTTTCATTTGGACTTGTAATTTTACTGTCTGTGGATTACCACTGTTATATATTACGAACTGGAATTCCAGGATACATAATAAACATATAAAATACTATCGGAGCAGTTATCCATCTACCAACTCCACATTCTACAGTTCTTCAACTATTCTACAAACGTTCTCTACAGCTTAACAACTGAGATCTACTACAGAACTGTAAATACACACAGTGAGATATTTTAAGTGTTCTAGACTGCGTCTGTTGTTGCAGAACTGCTGTAAAAGTTCCCCATTGATATCTCTTTGTTTCGTTTTGAAAGAGGTTTCATGAGCGGGAATGTTTGTTTGCTCGACAAGAACATATATCGTCGACGTTCTTCTAAAATGTCGTATATCGATTATGGCGAGAAAACTGTTTTCGTTTCATCTGAAAGAGCGGGAAATTCTGCATCATCCAGTGAGTCTCTAGTTTTTGTAACCAATCAGGCGGCAACGTATAATTATACGTGATTTTATATCGTATAATTATTGGTTAATATTTTTGTTCTTCTAAAATGTTGTATGTAGAGGAGAGCTGCTGCGAATTCAGGTGGTGTTGTCATTCAGACTAACATTTTCCCAATTAAATGTAGGAATTAAAGGTACATATGCATTCTGTGATAAAGCAGCGAAATTAATGTACGATAATCATCTTTTATTTTTAAGAATTCGAAAGAAACATTGACATTCCAAGCTGTCGTATAACAAAGTGCATGTCAGGTTTCAAATTCGTAAATGTTGTATCCGTCGTATAATACCTCTAAACAACAATATTCAAGTTCTTAAAGGTCGTATATTGCCGCATAAAAAATCTAAGGGCCACAGACACAGAAACATAAGGGACACAGACACATAAGTGACGTGCATAAACAGGTGAAAATGTCTCCTTATGATGTGTGCCGATTTTGAGAACCGTAACTTAACAAACACAGAAATGAATATGTTTTTTTCGTTTTTCTCAAAACAAGCAAAATTGACATACGACATTGTAGAAGAACGTCGACGATATGCTCTTGCGTTATCAGTAATATATTGCTTCTTTGAATATTGTTTCTTTATCTTCTCCCCTATTGTTCGTTCATATTGTTCCACTGTTTTCGTGTTTTTCTTGTTCATAATTGTATGTATGTTTCCGTTGGATGCATTTGTATCTGAATGTACGTTTGTAGCAATGCTCTCCTTATTGGAGGAAATAAAGATATGAATGAATGAACTATCACTGCTGGTTATTTTGTGATCAGGGAATTGAATATTTATTGGAATCTTCAGTGACGGCTTTATATGTGTAGAAGCTATATCGTTGGTTTTTGACTCATAGAGTGTTGCACTCATTAAAGTTTATAACTGGCGAATACATTGTCTGTTTGGGCAACGTAATTGTGGAGTTACCTGTTCTTTTGAATAGACTAAGTAACTGTTCTCTCTTTGGGCATGAAAATTGCATGTCTAGACTGTCCAACCAGCCTTTAATAATTTCATACTGCTACTTCATAGCGGTCTCAGATTAGCTGAGTCATTGAGATAGCGTTGCTCAGACTGATAATAATTATAATAGCCTGGGTTATTGGAGAGGCCATCAGGCCAATCCATAGTGTTGGAATCGGATGTCGGCGTATTCTGGGATGGTTTACAATTTATCTCAAGGAATTTTGAATTGGGATAGTAAAAAGAATATCGCCGTCTACCGGACGGGACAAGTTGTGGCTATTCGCATGCGCGAATTTTGGTTATATAAAAAATACTCGGCCAAACTATCACTAACCAATTAGGAGTTTGAATATTAACCCTTTCCCTCATATAAACGTGTTTTCACGCATTTGCAAACATAGAGTAGACCCAGATCAGACGGCTCCTAGAGGAGCCGTCTGATCAGGGTCTACTCTGTTTGCTAATAGAATTTCAAAGATCTGTGTCTTTACTTTCTAAAATGGCTACAATTTTCCATCTTCCATATTTCGTTATAATCATTTTATCTATGAATATTCAGTAGGTATTGAAGTTTGGAATGAACACAGAACAGGGAAAGGGTTAAAGTATTTATAGAAAACGTGGTTGAATTTGAATAAAAAGATCAGTTGAATCCAGAATGTTGATTATTATTTTAATTCAAATATACAAGATTATTTTATCCCAGAATAAAGTGCAATGATTTTTGCATTCCGTATAAAATTTGAGTAACGGTAGGCTCAGTTTCTATTTTCAGATTGACCTACTCATAAATCGATGGAGCTGAACAGATTATTTAGGTCTGAGTTTGATGCTTAGGGTCTCAAAGCTCATAATATTGGGCTATAGCTCACATTTACACAGTTTCATGACATAGCTTGAAGATTGTGTTCCAAGCATCATTTTGAAATTGAGGCATTGACCAGCCATCTCGCTGGATTGGGCCTATAGTAGTTATTCACAGTTAAAGTTTATTGTTTTATTGTTGGCCCTGAAGCAGAGATATCGTTGATCACCATATAACATAAGTTTTTGTGCATATAGTTTATATTTCATGTTTCATAATGTTTGTCTCCGGCAAAGTGGCCTCAGAACACCATACTATCATCATTGGCAAGCATAGCCCAACCACATAAATTTTATACTTTCAAGCCTTGTGCTGTGTTTGGCTCAAGACATTGTCACCTCACAGAACGCCCGAAACATTTTTAAAAGGTCCGAAGCTGGGTCTTATCATTGAGGCATCACCCAGCCTCCTGACAACCTCTTTGAATTAATCTACTGAAAAGGAGCAGTAACTATATAAAAGCAGAATTTTAGAATTGTGTAATTTTGATACCATTGTTATAAATAGATTATTTGCTCCTATGTAATAGAAAAGTTTTACTGAGGCACAAAAAGGCATCAATAGGAGAGAATTAATTAATCAAAGGAAATACCCAACAAGTGTCCATATGTTAAGAACGTCCGTCTGTCCGTCCATCTGTCTGATTTTACTTTGTCCACGCAGTATCTCCAAAACGTTTGGTCAGATTTTCATTGAAACTTCATAGGATTGATCAGCACCATTGTCTAGTTGTGCATATCACATTCCTGTTCCAGTTTGATGATTTTTTGCAGAGTTATGGGACTTTGAAATTTTTACATGGACAATTTTGTCTGCACTTTTCTGGAAAACGTTTGCTCAGATTTAAATGAAACTTTATAAGTATTGATTAGCATCATGCCTAGTTGTGCATATCTTTTTTCTGTCTCAGTTCAATGATTTTCGGGAGAGTTATGGGACTCTGAAATTTTTACATGGAAAATTTTGTCTCTGCAGTTTCTCGAAAACCTTTTGGATTCATAGGATTGATCAGCGCCATGCCTAGTTGTGTACATCTTATTCCTGTTCCGGTTCAATAATTTTCAGATTTATGGGACTTTGTATTGTTTACATGGAAAATCAACCCCCAAAACTTCTTGAACACATGATCCACCCTTCTGATGCCCAGGCATACAGCGCCTGCAGCGCTTTGATTTCAAATGGACGTATAAAAACTGGTATGAGACATTCCACCATCCCATGATGTACTCACACACCAACTTTGGCATTTCTCACAAAAGTAACTTATAGGATCAAATTAATGCTCTATTTATCACAAGGGTTTCAAAATGTTACAGGGGCGTCAAAAGGTGTCAGTATGAGGGAATGGGTTAAGCTGTAATCGATCGTCCCACTCTCAAAATTCAGCATCCTTTCCGTGTTCAATACTTATGTTCGAAATAATGACCTTCAAATATTAACTACTATTATTATTATTTTAAAAGCAATATAAACAAGAGATTTTTACCAGGAGAGCTCTGAACTTAAGAATCTGTTTTATACTATTCCATAAGCAAATAGAGCAGACCCTGATCAGACAGCTCCCACAGAGCTACTTGTCCAAGGTCTACTCTATTTTCAGCAGTGTGAAAATGCGCTTATATGAAGGAAAGGGTTAATACTGTAATCAACATTCATGGCTGTCAAAAGAGAGAAAGGAATCTCAATAACACCAGACAATGTGTCAAAGAGAATCCTAGACAATACTGAAGATAGAACTCAAACTGTCTACAGTACATAATGGGAGTAAGTACAGTAAAATCTGTATTAAGCGACCTTATATTGATTGGACATAGGAATCTTAAAAAGCAGGTGGTTGCTTAATACAGGGCAAAAGTAATGCAGCAAGCTCCTAAAGGAGCTTTCTGCATTACTTTTGACCTGCATTAAGCTACCACCTGCCTTACAGAACCATAATTGTATCAATTTTTGACAGTTGCTTAAGACAGGGGTCTACTGTATCTCGGCCAGAAGATAGTATTTGACATACTGAAGACCTATACCGCAATTACCCTAGAAGACCTATACCGCAATTACCCTAAACACTCAGCCAGAAGATAGTATTTGACATACAGAAAACCTATACTGCAATTACCCTAAACACTCAGCCAGAAGATAGTATTTGACATACAGAAAACCTATACTGCAATTACCCTAAACACTCAGCCAGAAGATATGACCCTTTCCCTGTTGAATATTCAAGTAAGAAATAATGACATCATGCATATTTATTATGCTCCTCTAGGAGCCCTCTCATCAGGGTCTACACTGTTTGCATTAGTGACTTGTGACCCGCATTAAGTAAGGGTTAATATTCACAGGGGAAACTGTTAACCCTTAGTATATTCAGACAGCTTTTTTTATCATAAAAAAGGACATGATACCCTTCTTTTTCAGAATCTTCTTAGAGGTGTATTTTGCAACTATATTCCCAATGTTGTGTGACAAAATAACTCCAGATCCGAACTAATTTAGTATTAACCCGTTCCTCAATAAATATACGCCTTTTGACGCCTCTGTAAGTCACTTTTTGAAACCATTGTGATGAATAGAGGATTTGCTCCTAAAAAAAAAATTTTCTCTAGTTAATGCTCCTTTTTGGTAGATTTATTCAAGGATGTTGGATCTAAAAATAGCATATGAGGGAATGAGTTAAAGAGCATGGTAAGAATGAATTCTTTGTTTAAACAACTGAGAAAAAAATATATTGGTACATACATCAGGAGGGTTTCTGCTGTTTGCCGATATTAAATATGTGTACATGTACATCTTGGTAAGCTATCAAACAGTTTACATTCCCTTCATTTTTTCAATTACAAATGTACTTTCAACCGACATCCAATGTAGTTTACACCTAATTAAAATTCATAGTAGTGTTCAGAAATTCAATTCAGAAATTCAGAAATTGATTCTATAGTTTCTACCAAAGCCAAAACTTCTTGTATTTATATACACTGTACTATCATTAAAATTCAGCTAATAAATATTCATGATGTCATTTATTGTACATTTAGTGTAAATAAATATTCATGATGTCATTTAGTGTACATTTAGTGTAAATAAATATTCCTAGGAAATGGTTAAATCAGACAGTATTTCTAAAGCTGGAGAAGAGCTAACACAATCAGAGCTCAAGATTAGATGGTGTAAATTAAAACATTTTCAAGAATAACTCCCTTATTTCTCCACCAAACCCTAAACTGCGACCACTCTTCAAAGAGTGGTCATAGTATAGGGTTTGGTGGAGAAATGACGATTAAAGTATTTGTGTACACCCTCCTTATTTGTAGCTCTGACAATATTTACAAATTTGCTAACGAGATGTTTCACAGAAAATATTAAGGTCTCAACATTTGCAAACAGTGAAAGACTAAGAAATGTAGACTGTCAGTGTTTATCACTGGTTCTGACACGTGTCTGCATCATTTATTGTTATTCAACTTTGAAAATGCTCTAGTCAAATCTGTAATTACTGGTACCTTGCAAACTGCTTGGCATATACAGTAAAACCCCTCTAAACCGGAATTGTAGTAGAGTAGAATTTAGATACTTTTTAGGCAGGTGGCTGCTTAATGCATTGTGAAACTCATGCAGAAAGCTCCTAGAGGAGCTTTCTGCATGATTTTCACCCTGCATTAAGCAGTCACTGCCGCCTGTCTCCAAGACTGATATTTATACCAAATTTAATGTGCGCTTCTACTGTACTAGTAACTGTAACTGTCCTCTGCAAGCAATGGTGTCTGCTACAAATTCTTAAAAGTAGATTTCTTCAATTTTAAAAACATATCACCAGGTGTTTAAACCTTTCCCTCATATAAACGCATTTTCACACATTTGCAAACAGAGTAGACCCAGATCAGACAGACCATAGCTATAGAGTCTGCTCTGTTTGCTTATAGAATTTGATAGATTTGTTTCTCTACTTTCTAAAATGGTTACAATGTTCCACCTTCCATATTTCGTTATAACTGTTCTTTCCATGAATATTCGGTAGTTATTGAAATAAACATAGAACAGGAAAAGGGTTAACCCTTTTACTCCATAAATACGCTTTTCTACGCCTTTGAAAACAGAGTAGACTCAGATCAGACGTCTGATCAGGGTCTGCTCTGTTTGCTTATGATATACATGTACTGTAATATAGATATGATTCTACAGTTTCTGCCATTGCCAAAACTTCCTGTGTCCATGTGCTATATAACAAGTCAATCTATTTAATATTCATGAGGTCATTAATTCTTACATGAATATTCAAGGAGTAAATAGTTTAACAGTGTAGATCCTGATGAGACCCTCAAGTATGTGGCATCATATCTGCATCCAAACTGTACACTAATTATACAGTATTGGCATCATAATTATCTGCATCCAAACTCACAGTGCACTAATTACCACAAAACTGGAGTGCAAATAATGTCAGAGGTCACAAAAAAGAACTTTTTTTAGGTCAGTATCATGTTTTAGGACACAGACTGAGCTTTATCTTCCCTTTGAATGCTGTACTGAATTCTTAAAAGTGGAATGTATCCATCTTTGTTCAACAGTCCAATATTATCTATGAAATTGGTGAACAGAGCTACAGATAAAGGTGAACAGAGCTACAGATAAAGGTGCGTATACTGAAGTCAAAGAGACGATTCTAAAAAGTGGTCACAGTATAGGGTTTGGTGGTGGAAGGTGCTATTCTTGAAAATGTTTAACCCTTTCCCTGTTCTATGTTTATTTCAAATTTCAATTGAACAAAATAGTTACAATTAAACCTTGAAGGCGGAACATTGTAGCCATTTTATCCAGTGACCAGGCTTCTCTAGTGACATAATAAAGGGGGTGCAAATAAACTTAGGTTTATTAGGTTACTTCCGGTAGTGGAAGGTTTATTAGGTTAGTAGATAGGCGTAATGATTCTATAACCATGGAACTATTTTAGTTTTCTGTAAATATTCATAAACATGTTGATGGAATAGATCTAACAGATCTATTTGGTCACCAGAAGAATTATTCAAATGAGAAAAAATAAAAATAATTGGCTACAGCTGGATTCGAACCCGCGCCTGATCCTACAAAAATTAATTCTATTCTCTCTAGAGACGTCGCCCTTACCGATTACGCCACTGAGGCCACATACAAAATGACGTTGATTTATCACTTTTATTAATTTAATCCACCGCTGGCAAAACCCGTTTTTGATAAAATCAAACCTGGAAGCAAAGATTGACAGATAAATAGTAAATGTTTTCTTTTCACTCTCATGATTATTTGATTGATAAACTCTTACAGGGGCGGTGATAGTCATAAACCTAAATATAGCCTGTTCAGTTCCATCGATTTCTGAGTGACGTTAGGTAGAATCTAAAAATAGAAACCGAGACTACGTAACTCGAATTTGACCAAAGAATATAGATCATGTCTGTTTGAAATAACTTATCGACCCTCGATTCAAATCATCTTATTTTTCAAATTCAACCACGTTTCCCTTCTAGTAATACAAGTATCGAAACTATATTCCTCTGCGGTAGCTCATTAGATCTATTTACGTCTAAATGGAAGTGAAAAGGGAGGGATCCGTTGATCGAAAAACTGCATTTTCAATGTAAATTATTTCAAGAGTGTTATGAGTCTATAAAAAAGACATTTAACTATATTGACTGGATAAATCGAATAATAGGTTAGTGCCGTAGATGGGACGCCTTTATCCGACTCGGAGAGAAAACAGTTGAGGCTCGGCAAGCCTCGCCTCAACGTTTTCTCCCCTCGTCGGATAAAGCGTCCCATCTACGGCACTAACCTATTATTCTCTATTTAGAAAGCAAAGAAACAGAACTGTTCAAATTCCACTAGCAAACAGAGCAGACTCTGATCAGACGGCTCCTCTAGGAGCCGTCTGATCTGGGTCTACCCTGTTTGCAAATGCGTGAAAACATGTTTATATGAGGGAAAGGGTTAAATTTATGTATCTTCTCTGGACCTCTGATGAGTTTGATAAGGATTTTGAATGACAAACAGTGCAATAATGCACCCACATCTGGATCTATAGTGTTTGTTAATGCCAATTAACATTTGCCCAGGTGTTCTATGTCTATTACAATTTTTCAATAACTACTGAATACTCATGGACAAAATAGTTATAATGAAATATGGAAGGACTTAGGTGTAACATTATAGCCATAAAATAGTTATAATGAAATATGGAAGGACTTAGGTGTAACATTATAGCCATAAAATAGTTATAATGAAATATGGAAGGACTTAGGTGTAACATTATAGCCATTTTAGAAGCTAAATAAACAGATCTGTCACAGTCCAATAGCAAACAGAGCAGACCCTGATAATATGGCTCCTATAGGAGCTGTCTGATCTGGGTCTACTCTGTCTGCAAATGCATGAAAAGACGTTTAAATATGAGAGAAAGGGTTAACTCATTTCCCACATTCAAAGGGGTAAATCTTGCCCATAACTCTGGGTATTTGTGACAATCTCTCTGTAAAAAGAGTTTACCCTACATGTCAGTATCCCTAATATTCGGACATACAGGGCAGACCCAGGCAAACTGCTCCTGAAGGAAAAGTTTGATCACAAACACACTATTTTCTGCTCCATTAAGTTAATTTAACACTTTGAATGAAGGAAACGCCAAATCAAAGGTCTTCTAGGAGAACTCAGGATCTACACTATTTGACATTCAAGATCCTGAGACTAGCAAGTTTAAGCCTTTCATACCGTGTAGACGCTACAGATAAACTCTGACAATTTTGTTTTGAAAGGGTAAAAACATCTAAACAGTGCCTGAACTGACTGAGGGATTTAGGGGTGGTTCACAGGGTGTCTGCATTCTTTGAGTAGTTACTGTAACTCGTTTTACACTCTCAGAGCAACAGATAAAGATGTATATTCAAATACTAAATTCGTCACTTCTCCATCAAATTGTAAAGAATGGTCACAACACAACATAGGGTTTAGTGGAGAAATAAAGGATCTACATTGTATTCTTGAAAATGTTTTAATTTATGAATCTTATAATTATGGGAGTCTGCAGTCTGCACTACAGTGGAAGAAGACTATGCAAACAGTTTGAACTAGAGGTTTTTGTCACAAAAACGGATGTCTCCCCTCTAATAAAAACAATATGTAAAGGGAAATCACGAAAAATGTTATGGTCTTGACGTCCCCTCATTATGAGTTTTCCACACTACATTTTTCAAGAAGAAAATGATAACAGCTAATAACTCCAAAAATACTGATACCAGATTTATGGCCCTTGTGTATGACACTTACTTTCATCATGCTCTTTCCAAAAATAAAATGTCATTCCAATAGCATCAGTTGAACAGGAGTTATTGATCGGCCAAAAAATGTAACAAAGGGCAATAACTCCAAAAGTATTGAAGCCATAATTATGGCCCTTGTTCATGACACTTTCTCTCATCATGCTCTTTCCATGTATGAAGTTTCAATACGATGGCAAGAGCCATGTAACTTTATCGTCCGGACAAGAAAGAATTAAACAAATGTACAAGGGGCAATAACTCTAAAATTTATTGCAGCTCGAGTTAAGGATCTTATGCATGACACTTTCTGTTATCATGATCGTTCCATGTATGAAGTTTCACTCCAATGGCATGTGTCACATAGGAGTAATCATCCGGGCAAAAAATTGTGATTTTTTTTTAAAAAGGGCAATAACTCCAATATTAGTGAAGCCAGAGTTATGGACCTTGTGCATGACACTTCCTCTCGTTATGATCTTTCCATATATGAAGTTTCAATCCAATCGCATGAGCCATATAGAAGTTATCGTCCGGACAAAAAAGTGTGGATTTTTTTACAAAGGGCAATAACTCCTTTATTAGTGAAGCCAGAGTTATGTACCTTCTGCATGACACTTCCTCTCATTATGCTCTTTCCATATATGAAGTTTCAATCAACTGGCATCAGGCATATTGAAGTTATTGTCCGGACAAAATATTGTGATTTTTTTTACAAAGGGCAATAACTCCAATATTAGTGAAGCCAGAGTTATGGACCTTGTGCATGACACTTCCTCTCGTCATGATCTTTCCATATATGAAGTTTCAATCCAATGGCATGAGCCATATAGGAGTTATCGTCCGGACAAAAAAGTGTGATTTTTTTTTACAAAGGGCAATAACTCCAATATTAGTGAAGCCAGAGTTATGGACCTTGTGCATGACACTTCCTCTCATTATGCTCTTTCCATATATGAAGTTTCAATCAACTGGCATCAGGCATATTGAAGTTATCGTCCGGACAAAAAGTGTGACGGACAGACAGACAGACGGACAGACGGACAGACGGACAGACAGACAGACAACTCTCACGAAAACAATATGTCTCCCCCATATAAATATGGGGGGAGACATAATTAAATTCAGAGATTTTTCATCCTGCACTGATACACCCCAAATAAGATATGTTAAACAAGGGGTACGGACAAAACCCCAGTAGGACGTAACCCCAGTAGGACGTAACCCCCTAGGACAATACCCCATAGGACGGTGGCCAGAAGAAAGCCCCATCGGAATTTTGCCCCATCCTTAAAAACTGCATAGCGGAACATTACCCCATTATGTTTTTGCATACACAGAATAAAGCCCTATCCTACTGTTTCACACACGGAATAAAGCCCCATCATATTTTTGCCCCACTCTAATGCGAAAGGAAGCCCCATCAAGTTTAAAGGCGGAAGAAAGCCCCATCAATTATAATTTTATGCAAAAACATGATGGGGTAATGTTCCGCTATGCAGTTTTTAAGAATGGGGTAAAATACCCATGGGGCTTCAATATTCCGGCATTCCATAGGACACAACCCCACTGCCAAATGTGTAAAGGCGGACAAAAACCCATATGTTAACATAATTGGGTTATAAATTCAAAGCAAGATTTTTACATTTATATTCTAAATATAACTATAAATATCACTGACAAATTGTGTAGATCCTGATTAAATCACTCTCTTACAAGTGATTGATTTGGACAAACACTATCTGTTGTGAGAGTGACCAGATACTTGGTTTAGTTTGTGACATACATGGTTATTTATCACTTACCTCAACATTTTAGATGTGGATTTATACAATGTATTCTAATATAACTATAACTATCACTGACAAATAATGTAGATCCTGATTAAATCACTCTCTTACAAGTGACTGATTTGGACAAACACTATCTGTTGTGAGAGTGACCAGATACTTGGTTTAGTTTGTTACATACATGGTTTTATAGCACTTGCCTCAACATTTTAGATGTGGATTTATATTCTAATATAACTATAACTATCACTGACAAATAGTGTAGATCCTCATTAAATCACTCCCTTACAAGTGATTGATTGATTTGGACAAACACTACATGTTGTGATAGTGAAGATGTACTTGGTTTTATTTGGTACATACAAACAGTAGTGAAAATCAGGTTATTACCGTATGCATAACAACACATTTATTTATTACTTTTATTCCCATTCCGGGCATTGAAATTAAATATTTATACTTATTTCTTTTCTAGTATGTTTTATTCTCCCTTTCTATTGCTATGAAGTGCCATTTGTATACCCTTACGGAGGAAATGCCACATGGATGATGTACTTTTAATGCCTAATTCTTGCTGATTTTTTTTTTGCCTTAACTCTGATCTGCTACAATTTCTGCTTACTTCTGGCCCAGTGGTAATTAAACTTTTTGCTTGAGCCTGATATAATTCTCAAGCATCTGATTGTCAGATTCTGAGCTTGCTTCAGATGGGTCTAGGACATTAGCCCACCCGGACAGTAGCCCACCCACACTTTCCCCCCTGATTTCTCTAAGGGCGGACATTAGCCCACCCATGTTTTCTTGGTGGGCAGACATTAGCCCCGGCCCTGGTAATATATCGAAGGTGGACAATAGCCCACTCGGACAGTAGACCCCTCGAGATTTGCTCAACTAAATATAAATTTGTTGTTTCTTTCCAGACCGTCATATTAAAAATTGTGTTAAATTTAAAGGTAATTATCAAACTCGGCGTAATTGGCTGAAACACTCGTAGGTGTGATAATCCAATTAGATGTGTATGCTGTGCTTTATCCTGCTGTTTATAAGTAACTAAAGGTAATTATCGGTTTGGAAACAATTGCGCATTGTCCAAAAGGCAAACTGGTAGATTAAGGTGGCGAGATAGTTTAGCCCCAAATCTAAAAAAATCATATTTAAAACTACCAAAAGCCATTTTTTCTAAGCCTGGTTGGTTAGTTACATGTATATTAATTTATTTGATTATTTATCAGAAACATCGATAATCCTATCAAAACCGACATTTGAAATCCATTTAAATGTGCCAGTTTGAATTTTTTCAAACAGCGATTATAAAATTATCGTTTGGACTAAACGTATTGTAATTGGCCAATATGTAAATCATGTGCATGTCTAGGGAACCATGTCACAGATTTTTTATAAAACTCTCCGTTTAGTTTTAAGACCCCTAAAATTTTGCCTCTGCTACGTTTCTTTTGATGTTAGGTGAACAAAGTAGGATATCAAAAAACTGTGACACGGTTCCTTCGCAGAGACAATGCTGTTTGATATGCCGCAAACTGCGTATAATTCGGACACAAATTACAGAAGTTAAACTGTTTGAAAATGCCGACAACTTAAAATTTGCATTGGTGGAAAACATCAACAAGAGTACCGCATACGGTACAAAATACGCCCACTTGCAAACTTTCTCTGATTCAACATGCCTTATAAGTGTTGACATTTTCTAATCTGTGCTTCAGATCTTGATTTCCATATTAAGGTGATACTATTTTTAAACACATCGCTCGGAGAAGATTTTCAAAGCTTTCACTATGTGTTTCTATAGATGAAAATAATGTAACGCAATTTGCACTATATCATATCATAAACAAACAGTAGATTGATCAGATGGCTACTACATAAGCCATTTAATCTGGGTCTACTCCGTTTGCAAAGGTGTAGAAAGGCCTATTTATGGAGTAAAGGGTTAATTGTCCTAATTAATGTGCAACAGGCGAGATCTAACTATAACAATTTTCTTTGTTTGGGTCTGCAATATTAATGCAGATTTACTACCAACAAGGGGGGCAATCCAGTTGTTATCAAAAAGGGAGATAACCTACCTTTAAATGTATGCTAAAAATAGACACCAGTAAATGTTTATCTAGAGATATACCAGTCTCCTTCAATTGGTTGCAACTGCAAGCTTGTTGCAAAGTTAATCCTAGCCAAAATGAGCTTGGGATTTTGGTTATGGTTTAAAGGTGTGGGTCTGGAGAGCTAAAAAGGGCCATAATTCTGTCAAAGAGTTATGTACTCTTGCCTACAGATGAAGCTTGTGATGGTAGGGAAATGTGTAAAGACAGAGACAGACAAGACAGACACAGACAGACACAGACAGACAGTCAGACAGACCCACCAGCACACTGACTCCTATAAACCCCCTCTCAAACTTCATTTGCAGGGATATAACAAGCAGACAACAATTCTGAAGCAGACATGTTGAACAGAACAAAGAATGCTAGAGCATTATGAGGTGATTACATAATGCTCTCACTGGCTAGTTAACCCTTACAGTGTGGGACACGAGTCACTAATGTCCTTTGCAAGCTTAGAGGAATCCTAGAGGAGCACTCTCATAAGGGTGTGCACTGTTTATTATGTTACACATTTCTTTAGAAACAATTCTAAATACTCACCATAAGCTTGACCTGTTTGACATTTGGAATAATCCACTTGAAAATTCAGTGCTGTAAGGATTAAGGGGGAAACCTTTTGAATGTCGTTTCTGATGTGAAGAAATCTATACACACAGGGCAGGGCCAATTTTAACCCCAGAACTATGATACTTTAAAAACTCATTAAGGTATGCTACGTAAATCTATACACCAAATATCTAAGCTCTGAGACATGTAGTTTCTGACAAGAAGATTTTTAATGTTTTTCCTATGCATAACTAGTGATCCCATGGGTTGTTTAAGCAGTCAGCTACAAAAAACTGTCAATCCCTTGGGTGGGACCAATTTTGACCTAGGGGCATAATTTATACAACTTTTGTAGAAGACCTGAAGTTGAAGCTATGTGCCAAATATGAAAGCTGATAACCTTTTAGTTTTAGAGGAGAAGATGTTCAAAGTTTTCACTATACGTTTCTATTGAAAACTGAAAACCCCTGGGGCGGAGCCAATTTTGACCCCAGCGGCATAATTTATATAACTTTTGTAGAGGACCTACAGATGATGCTATGTACCAAAGATGAAAGCTGAGAACCCTGTAGATTCAGAGGAGAAGATTTTTAAAGGTTCAAATTGTTGACGCCCGACGACGGACAACGCACGACGGACATCTGGCGATCACAAAAGCTCACCCTGAGCACAAAAGTGCTCTGGTGAGCTAAAAATTGAAGTGAATATCTTATTAAATAAAAAAATTACAGCTAATCCTCATTTTTGCAGATTTTTGTAAAGTGCAACGGCCATAACTCTGTAAAGATAAACTGAATGAACCTCAAAATAAACTCAGCTTCAAATTTTGTTGCTTAAAACATTTGTGTTAAGTTTCATTTATATCATTTTAATAGTTTTCCCAGAAAACAACAGACAAACTAAAAGTGGACCGACCAACAAAGCAACGAACACACTAAGTTCAAGGACTATAACTTTAGAATAAAATGACATATAAAGCAATATATGTGAAAATTCACATTAAGGTTTAACCATATAAAAAAATTGAAGTAAATATCATTTCAAATGAAAAAGTTATGGCCATCCTCATATTTGCATAGATTTGCATTATTTTTTTAAGTGCAAGGGCCATAACTCCAAAACAACAAATCAAATGACCCTCAGAATCGGCTTCAGGTCTTGATGCATTAAACATGTGTATGAAGTTTCATTAATATCTGTCAAACAGTTTTGCCAGAAAACAGCGGACAAACTATTTGCATATATTTGCATTTTTTTTAAGTAAAAGGGCAATAACTCCGAAACGAAAAATCAACTAAACCTCAAAATCAACTCAGCATCAGATCTTGATGCATTAAACATTTTTGTGAAGTTTCATTAATATCTCTCAAATAGTTTTTCCAGAAAACAGCGGACAAACTATTTGCATTATTTTTAAGGACAAGGGCCATAACTCTGAAACGAAAAATCAAATGATCCTCAGAATCAATTCAGTTTCAGATCTTGATGCATTAAATATTTGTGTGAAGTTTCATTAATATCTGTCAAATAGTTTTCCGAGAAAACAGCGGACAAACAAAATGTTGACGGACAAACGAACGGACGTACAGACGGACGGACGGGGCCACGACAATATACGACCACCTTTATTAGGTGGGCATATAAAAAGACAAGGGGGCAAAATGTCAGATCATCAAGAAATTGGTAGGCAAATGTCCAAAGGGGGGGGGGGGAATAAAACACTAGGTAGCTTAATACATGACAAAATTTATGCAAAAAGCTCATATAGAAGCTTTCTGCATTACTTCTGCCCTGCATTAGGCAACCACCTGCATTAGGCAACCACCTGCATTTTAATTTACAGACTCCTATGTCGATAAATGATGTGAGATTTTACTATCTACAGTAGAACCTGTCTTAAGCGACCATTGATTTATTGATTATAAAAGTCTTAACATGATATCGCTTACCAGACAATCAGAGGAGAAGATTTTCAAAGTTTTCACTATATGTTTCTATAGAAAACTAGCCAGCCCTGGGGCGGACCAATTTTGACACCCCCCCCCCCCCCCCCCCCCCCTTCGGGCATAATTTATATAACTTTTGTAGAGGACCTCAAGTGAAGAAAATTATAGACTAGAGGGCTATGATGGCCCTAAATCACTCATCTGGTTACTATAGACTTATGACTTATGCATACACTGTATTTCTATGTAAAAATGAGTCAGCTTCAGATTGGGGCCAATATGAAACCAAAGGCCATAATTTTAAGCCTGGAGGTTAAAATTTGAACAATCTTAATAAAAGAACTTTAAATGATGCCAGGGGCGGGGCAATTTTGGTCCTGGGGTCATAATTTGAATAATCTTGGTAGAAAACCATTAGATGGTACTACATACCAAATTTCGAAGGTCTAGGCCTTACAGTTTCGGAAAAGAAGATTTTTAAAGATTTACCTATAAACAAGAGGGCCTGAAAGGCCCTGACATCGCTCACCAGACAATCAGAGGAGAAGATTTTCAAAGTTTTCACTATGTGTTTCTATAGAAAACTACCTGGCCCTGGGGCGGGCAAATTTTGACCCAAGGGGCATAATTTATGTAACTTTTGTAGAGGACCTCACATGAAATTTTTTTAAGAAAATGAAAACATATTACAATGGCAATCTAAAGAAGGGAATGTACAAAAGTATGTAAACCCTCTCCCTGGGCAAATTGGTTGAATTTCAGATAGAATAAATTAATCTATACATGTACTTATGATATTCAAAATTTCAGATATTTTCATTACACCTTCATGAGTTATTATTATTCATATCTTAATTTATTTTCAATCCTTCCCCTGTTCTATGTTTATTCAAAATTTTAATATCTACTGAATATTCATGGACAAAATAGTTATAATGAAATATGGAAGGTGGGACAGTGTAGCCATTTTAGAAAGTAAAGAAACATCTTTAATATTCCATTAACAAACAGAGCGGACCCTGATCAGACAGCTGCTATAGGAGCCATCTGATCTGGGTCTGCTCTGTTTGCAAATGTGTGAAAAGGTGTTAACATGAGGGAAAGGGTTAGTAAACATATTATAAGTATATTGTACACAAAATGAAAATAATGTAATGGAATTTACACTATATCATATCATAAGCAAACACCACATTGATCAGATGGCTACAACATAAGCCATCTAATCAGGGTCTACTCTGTTTGCAAAGGTGTAGAAAGGCCTATTTATGGAGTCAATGATTAATTGTCCTAATTAATGTGCAACAGACGACATCTAACTATAACAATTTTTCAGGTAGATTTGACTTTGTCAGGTAGATTTTACAGACACGACAAAATATATGGAGATGACCATTATAAACCTTACACTATACACATAACATTTACACACTTAACCCTTTCTTCGTGCATAGGAGCTATCTGATCAGGGTCTGCTCTGTTTGCTTATGATATAGGAATGATTCTACACTTTCTGGCTTGGCCCAAAAAATTCCAATGTCCATGTGCTGTTATAACAATAAATCTACCATTACAAACCATACATTATACAGACTACATCTATACACAGCCAGGGCATCATCTCCAACCCTTACAATGCCTAGAGATCAATAACCCTATTAACCCTTTCCCCCATATAAACATGTTTTCATGCATTTGCAAACAGAGTAGACCCAGATAAGACAGCTCCTATAGGAGCCATCTGATCAGGGTATGCTATGTTTGCTTATGATATTATAAAGGTCTCTTTACTTTCTAAAATGGATATAAAGTTCCACTCTCTATATTTCATTATAACTACTTTGTACATGAATATTCAGTAGGTATTAAAATTTGGAATAATAGAACAGGGGAAAGGTTAAAAACAACTACTTATAAGTGACATGTAGTAATAATTCTAGATTTTTTTTCATGAGTCAAAAGGACTCTTTGAAATCAATAGGTCTCAAGCCCAAAAAACTGGGTCCCTTATTTACAGTAATGTCATGAAAAATTCAAGATTTATTACTGTTTTATCATATTATGAAAAAGACATTCCATTTCATCTTATTTTATAACAGTTTTAGGGCTTTTTAGGCTGATTTTATAGCCCTTATTTGGCTATTATTCTCAATTTCAAAAAGTGTGTTTTCTCCAATTTTTGGAGGAAATTTCCCAACCTCAAGTCACAAAAAAATATCCATGAATTTTTTTAACAAACCTCGATTTATTCAGTACAACTGGCCTGGGGACGAATCTTTCGTACTTTTTTGTATTGTATTTCTGAGTTGCTGAATAAAACTGTTAACTGTTTATCATTCGGAATGTTCAGTGTTATTCGTTCTTTACAAGTTGTTAACAGTCGGCGTACAGACTGCTTTTTGAAGCTATGATAACGTCACTCCCCTCATCCTAATTGTGTCTCCTCACTTTCAAGAGTATTTATGCGTGCGGCATGTGGTATTTGTGGACAACGTCGCCTATGTCAGAGTCTATTCTGGACTGAGTGACAGATGGACCAGTGAAGAAATGTAATAAAGTCCTGCCCTCACTTTCAGCCTTTCTTTTAAGGACATAACTGCTTCGTTATCGTATAGAAAAGTTAACAAAATGTTTTTCACTTTCTTTTTCAACTCGCGCGAGAGACTATGTGGTTTTGATATATAAATTAACCAATCAAATCGCGTAAAATCCTTCACACCAGATGCTGTATCACTACCGGAAATAAATTTGCAGTCTCCAAGCAACAAGTAGCAACTCTCTTTCGCGACCGTGAAACCAAAACAAAACATCCCGATGTGAATTCAGATTAAATTATATATTTAGGGATGGGGGATTTGGAATTTTGTGCGCCGACATAGCCCTAGGATGGAATTCTTTCTGCACCATTTGTGATTTGTATGCGTGAATCCTGCAAGGCGCAAACCATTTGCATTTTGACACAACTGGTTCCCGAAAAAATGATTTGATAACTCCAGTACAGCGCAAACGGAACCAACTTGTGATTACGTAATTCGGGTGTTCTCATTTGGGGGTTCCCTTGATTGAACCACACAAAACAGGCCAAGCGTGGATCACAGCATGACAGCATGCTTAAGGTGGTTTGTGTGTGCAGAGAACTAACAGATTTTCTCTCACAGGCAGGAAAATATAGGTCACGAAAAAAAATTGCCATGGTAAAATTTCAAAATGGTAGATTCGTCTAGTAGATCGGTAGGCCACCTCTGAAAACGGTAGAATTCACCTACAGTCGGTAGGTATCACATGTATGTATCCAGGTAAGAAACAAAGTATAACAGAAAGTTACCTCTGCAATGAACACCTCTATATGTTATTACCAAAAATGTACCGAACCGTGGCTCATGTACCATGTACCGAACCGAACCGTGGGAGTAGTGTACCGTTTCACCCCTAAAAGTTACCTCAGAAATGAACACCTCTATGTGATAACCTATTTTAACAGTTGTATGCTGCGAGGTGATATACAGTAACTGATATAACAGAAAGTTACCTCAGCAATGAACACCTCTATGTGATAACCTATTCAACAGTTGTATGCAGGTGAGATACAGTAACTGATATAACAGATAGTTACTAAGGGTGAAACGGTATCTTACAGTACACGTGTACCGCGGGTTTTTTTCACCTACGGTTTGGTTTTCGGTATTTATCTCCACTTTACGGTACATACCGAACATTTCGTAATGTCTAGGGACGAATCTGCCGTAATAATATAAAAGCCGTTCTCTGATTGGTTCATTCTATAAATAATATCCAATTAGATTACGCGTTAAGTACATTACTCATAGTTTACATACATGGCTTCTCCGGGACGAAACGAAAGTACATATTTCAATTTGGGAACAGTTTGAAACCATTCCCAAATTGACAGATGCACCAACAAGCTACTAGTCGAAAGTTTAGAATTCTTTTGGCTTTCAGGAAGACCAGTCTTCGTGAACGTGCCGTATAAAGCACGTTGATCGCACACTGACTGTTGTAGAAATTACTCATGATAGACAAGTGAGTTATTGTTATTAGTCCTTACTGTGCTGAGTATTAATATATAATAGACTTAAACTCTGCTCTGAGATTTTCAACCATAGTCCATTGAAAACTGTGTGGACCAAGATAAGCTGTCTTATTAAAATGTGACATTTGAATGTGACAGCTGCTCAGGGCTTACATTGTTAGCAATGCACTTTGGTTGGAAATCTTATAGTGAGGCTCAATTTCGATTATCATCCTACATGTCAAACTGTTAAACTTGTATAATAATAATATATACAAACAGTGCAGTCCAAGATTAGAAAACTTCTAATCATATCACGAAGTAAATACAGTCTGTATTTACTTCGTGATCATATCTACACTGTTTGCAATGCTTTGTTTACTTGTTTCCAGCACATTGTTGGTTATTTTAAAGCTGACCAGTTGAAGAGATTATTAGATAGTGATATTTTCCATAGAAGGAGATTTGTATTTTAAGAACTATAAATCAATAGTCTATGACATGGTGTTCAGTATTACATTATTTTAGTGTTCTTCCCTAAAATACTTGACTGTTTATAATTTAAGAGATTAATCATCATCATTGCTGGCTGTGACAGTTACTGATTCTAGTCAAAACAAATTAATTCAAAAGGGTTTTTTGAAGGTAAGCTTCAAAATTATGTTAACAAGATAAAAATTTGTGTACCGAAAATGTACCGAACCGTGGCTCATGTACCGTGTTGAACCGAACCGTGGGGGTAGTGTACCGTTTCACCCCTAAAAGTAACCTCAGCAATGAACACTTCTATGTGATAACATTTAAACAGTTGTATGCAGGTGAGATACAGTAACTGTTATAACAGAAAGTTACCTCAGCAATGAACACCTCTATGTGATAACATATTTAAACAGTTGTATGCAGGTGAGATACAGTAACTGTTATAACAGAAAGTTACCTCAGCGATGAACACCTCTATGTGATAACCTATTTAAACAGTTGTATGCAGGTGAGATACAGTAACTGATATAACAGATAGTTACCTCAGCAATGAACACTGCTATGATGGCTGTGGCCAGCTCCGGTGCTGAACTTCCTGCTGCCATGAAGGTTGCTCCAGCAACATCGGGCTGAATATGTAATACTGAAAGAAACAAGCATTACAAGTACAGTCGAGCAACATCGGGCTGAATATGTAATACTGAAAGAAACAAGCATTCCAAGTACAGTCTCCAGCAACATCGGGCTGAATATGTAATACTGAAAGAAACAAGCATTCCAAGTACAGTCCAGCAACATCGGGCTGAATATGTAATACTGAAAGAAACAAGCATTCCAAGTACAGTCGAGCAACATCGGGCTGAATATGTAATACTGAAAGAAACAAGCATTCCAAGTACAGTCTCCAGCAACATCGGGCTGAATATGTAATACAGAAAGAAACAAGCATTCCAAGTACAGTCCAGCAACATCGGGCTGAATATGTAATACTGAAAGAAACAAGCATTCCAAGTACAGTCCAGCAACATCGGGCTGAATATGTAATACTGAAAGAAACAAGCATTCCAAGTACAGTCGAGACTGTCATATGTGACCTTCCAAGCGACTTCATGAAAAAGGTCACATATGACAGGGAGTCTCTTAATACAGACCTAGGATATAATACATGATGTATACCAAAACTGTACAAATAAGAAATGTACATAAGGGAAAAATAAAATTGGGTACTAATCCAGTCTGATACAATATATGTATCTATTATTTAATACATTTATAAAACATTTATTATCACAAATAAACGCTAATATAAAAGTTTAATAAATTAATAAAACATTCATTTACCAGAACATCAGTGCATGTAAGATACAAAAGTACAAATACAATATATATGTAAGTGCATGCACTAAATTAAACACTTAATGATATAAATATAAACCAGGTGCAGATTACCAAGCATACTTTTGAGTAATGTTGATAGAGACATGTATTATGCACATACTGATTGATATTTATTATGCACATACTGATTGATATTTATAAAGACCGTTCTGACCTAAAGATCCCCTAATAATCGCAAGCAAGATTGAATTAATTGCCTTGTTTGTTGTTCTTTAACATTTTTGTTGCTCGAAATCTCCTCCGGCGAATCTTGTATACGACGTACATAGCCAAGTTTGACACGACTGTTTTCCCGAAGATTCTGTTCGCTTACATGTCACTGTAGAGCGGAAGTCGGGAACCAGCTAGTTCATGCACAATTACAATCCCTAATTAATATCTTGTGAAAAAAAAGACGTGCTATGTAAACATACAAGAGTGTTCGGAGGAACACATGTGTCACCTGCTCGCAACTGACATAGCTAATATGCTAGAGTGCGAAAATCAGAACAAAGGGGAATAGCTGAAAAAGTATTGCATGCAGAGTGATGGACCTTAGTTACATCAATGGTCCTCCATGAGAGGAAGACAAATGTGAAATATGAAAGCTCTATAATGATTAGTTTAGAAATGACAGTCAAAAAAAGAAAGTGTGACGGACAGACAGACAGACAGACAGACAGTTAGACAGACACAGACAGACAGACAGACAGACAGACAGTCAGTCAGTCAGTCAGTCAGTCAGTCAGTCAGTCAGTCAGTCAGTCAGTCAGTCAGTCAGACAGACAGACAGACAGACAGACAGACAGACAGATGGATGGACAGACAGACAGACGACGGAAAAGTGATCCCTAAGTGACACACTGCCTCTCGGCAGGTGACACAACAAAAGAAACTGTGATAATTGAAAGTCGTTTAATACAGACCGAAGCCCATGTTTGGTTTGCAAAATCAGGGTCACTTTTCACGTTAGACAGGGAGTCGCTTAATTCAAACCAAAATTATAGGAAAATACGTTGGGCGGGATGAAATACAGTCGCATATGAGAGGGAGTCGCTGAATTCAGGGGGTCGCTAAGGCAGTCTCAACTGTACAAATGGATATACATTAGATGAATATGGAAACTCTCTACATGCTGGTTATACATCAGATGAATATGGAAACTCTCTACATGCTGGATATACATCAGATGAATATGGAAACTCTCTACATGCTGGTTATACATCAGATGAATATGGAAACGCTGGATAGACATCAGATGAATATGGAAAAATCTCTACATGCTGGATATGCATCATATGAATAGATGAATATAGAAACTCTCTACATGCTGGATATACATCAGATGAATATAGAAACTCACTACATGCTGGATATACATCAGATGAATATAGAAACTCTCTACATGCCAGATATACATCAGATGAATAGAGAAACTCTCTTCAACTGCTGGATATACATCAGATGAATATAGAAACGCTGGATATACATCAGATGAATATAGAAACTCTCTACATGCTAGGTCAGTGATTAATCTAGAAATTTGAACCATGAATCCCAGGACTCACTAATCTGAAAACAATGAGTCCCACAGGAAAACCATGAGTCCCAAACTAAATTGATGAGTCCCAAAGCATAAAATTAAAAGAAAACTGATGTTAAATAGTAATTCTGCAGTTACATTCTAGTTTTGGAACATTTATAGCATTATAGTTATAAGTACAGTAAAACCTCGATTATTCGAATTTTCGTTATAAACGAATTTAGACCCTTTTAGGCAGATGGCTGCTTAATGCATGATGAAAGTCATGCAGAAAGCTCCTAGAGGAGCTTTCTGCATGACATTCACCATGCATTAAGCTGCCACCTGTCTTAAAGATCGATAATAATACGTATTTTAGTGTTCGGATAATCGAGGTTTTACTGTATAACCAGGTTTCCTGGCTAGTCTCATCAATGAGCTGTTAACTTTTCCCTGTTCTGTTTATACCAAGTACCAGTACTGTACCTAGTGAATATTCATGGAAAAAGTAGTTATAATCAAATATGGAAGGTGGAATATTGTAGAAACTTTAAAGAAACTGATCTATCAAACTCCATTAGCAAACAGCAGACCCTTTTCTGACAACTGCTATAGGAGCCGTCTGATCTGGTTCTACTCTGTTTGCAAATGTGTGAAAACACGTTTACATGAAGGAAAGGGTCAAGACAGCATGGATGTCGAATATTGTCAAAACCGAAAGTAGATCGATACCACCATTCAGAGTACCCATGTGTGGACTACTTACCTGGCACGAAGCAACAATATGATATTTTCGATAGTGTGTACATTTACCATGCAATGTTTGGCCTGATTTTTGTCGCATATGCAGCAAAACATTAAATCAAGTCGACCATCCGTTGCCTAACAGAAGTCAACTAGGAGTAAGTCGCCAACCACTTTGGTCAGAACTCTTTCTCTCTTTAAGCTGACAGTCGTTATTTTCCTCCATTACATCGGATTCGGGATCCTAAAATTTTGATCCACGAACGTTGAAATCATGTCACTGTGGCACAATTGACCCAACATCGTTTGATTTGAGTCGATCTTAGCGACTATTTTTGGTAGCAGCATCTTGGATTATCCGGGGTCTGTCGGTGCTGCCATTTTAAAAGGAACGTTTTCATTGGCTCATTATGAACATCCTGCTGTATACTAACCAATCAAAATCATTGTTGTAAAATACATACAACAGTCGGATGTTGATATCGCTACGGTGTTCTAGTAGTTTCACTACGTGTAATTAACTTCAACGGCTACACGCAGCCATATTTTAATGCGTCCTTTAGGACGCTTACACTTCAGAATGATGCGTTTTTTGCTATTTTAATGCGTCTCTGACGCAGGACGCAGACCTAGATTAATCACTGCTAGGTAACTGTTGTCTGGAAAATTTCTCATAAATAATGATGGCCCATTCTCACTATAAAACTTCAGCATTCAAACCATTTAATTCTAGTTCAATATTCGAGGATAAATCAGTACAGAATTTCTTGTTTTGTTTAACCCTCCCAGAGCTCCAGATAAGATGCGTACATTAAAATATTTTCGAGTCTTCATTTTTCAACCAAAGCCTATGCTGTGACCACTCATTAGAATCATCTCTGTGAAACGATTTTAAAGAGTGGTCACAACATAGGCTTTGGTGGAAAAATGACGATTTTAGTATTTGAATATGCACCGTTATCTGTAGCTCTGTATTTTTAAGTATTTGAATATGCACCGTTATCTGACATGTAGCTCTGAACCCTTCCCTAATATACATTTATGCAATTGATTAATTCATTAATATTCATTTACCCTTTTCCTGTTGCATATTCATGTAGGAAATAATGACCTCATGAATATTTATTAGCTGATTATTTTACAATGGCATAAGATGATCATAGGATGTTTTCGTATTGGTTGAAACTTTAGATTCAGATCTATTATAATTTCATATTCAATTCTACAGCAGACCCCGATGAGACAGATCTTACAGGAGCGGTCTGATCTGGGTCTTCTCTGTTTGCAAAGGAATGAAAAGGTGCTTGTATGAGCGAAAGGGTTAATTTCATGTTTTAAAGGGGAGTTTTGCTTAGACAGAAAAATGGCGTAAAAAGCATTTATATGTATGCCATGATACAAAACAATCTCATTACAATTAGAGACTCTCTACAGCTCCTAGAGAGACTACACAGGTTTTGGTAGGCAGCTTACAACTTGCTAACCAAACAGTTTTTTTGTATCCAGATCTGACAAAATATCTCTTAATACAGAGCTTCCGATAAGATATTTTCAAGAATAACTTTTATTTCTCCACCAACCCTATACCGTGACCACTCTTTAGAACCGTCTCGAATAGACTATTCTAAAGAGTGGTCACAGTATAGGGTTTGGTGGAGTAATGACAATTTTAGTATTTGAGTATGCACCCTTATCTGTAGCTCTGTCTCATATGCCAAATAAACTAGACAGTTTGTTTCTCCACCTGTCTGTCAGTTGCACTCAGCACAGTGCATGCCAGCTGAAGATTTGTGACTCTGCAAAAACAGTTTGGATCCTGATGAGATATTAAGAAACTGTTCCAACTACAAGTGTATGTGGCACCCTTATTCTAAATGTTACTTTAGTGCAGAGCTACATGGTGCATACTCAAATACTAAAATCATCATTTTCCACTTGCAAAACCTATACTGTGACAACTCTTTAGAATCTTCTCGAAGGGATGATTCTAAAGAGTGGTCACAGTATAGGGTTTGGTTGAGAAATAAATGAGTTATACTTGAAAATGTTTCAATTTCCTCATCTTATCTGGACCTCTGTTAGTGTTTCCTAAGGATATAAAATGTTTGCGCAGGATTTCACAAATTCATCCACAGAATTCATTAAGTTTATAGAAATATCTTTTCAGATCAGAAGGCTCCTGTAGTTGTAGTTTGACAAGGGTCTGTTCTGTTTGCAAATACATGTATACAGATGTGATTCTACAGTTTCTGTCAGGGTCCAATATTCTCTTGTATAATGCTATTATAGACATTCTGCTAATTATTATTCACACAATCTTTTTTTTTCTTACTAGATAATAAAGAGGGCGATGATTAATTAATGTAAGTCATGTTATCAATATGGTGACATGCATATTTGTATAAATCATAATTATAAGTTATGTTATCAATATGGTGATGCAGATTCTTCAAAAATACATACAGTATTAAACCCCTCTAAACCAGAATTCTAGTAGAGAAGAATTTAGTTACTTTTAGGCAGGTGGTCACAGTATGCTTAATGCAGGGTGAAAGTCATGCAGAAAGCTCCTGTAGGAGGTGCCACCTGTCTCCAAGACCAATATTTATACTCAATTTAACGTCCGGTTTAGAGAGGTTTTACTGTACATGTATATTCACATTGTAAATCTTTACATGTACATTGTACTAATGATTGTCTGGCCTTTGTACACATTTGCAAAACCAAGAAATGGTCTGATCAGGGTCTGATCTGTTTACTTACAGATTTGGCAATAACTGTCCAGCTTTTTGCATACAATAATTAAATCAATCAATACTAAATACTCATAGTAGGCTGAGTCTTGATTGATATTAGCTTTTACTCAATCATCTGTACCTGTTTGCAATCAATCATCGATTAAAAATTACGATTAAGTTCTAAAAAATATGGAGGGCTTATGTGAGTTTGGGTAAAGGCCAAATATGGGTTGTAGGTTGGCAATCAATATATATATATCTCTTTGTCTAAAACATGACATTTGATATGGGTAAACTCTGTTGAGATCTTATGAGTATTAATCCTTTCATCCATATTTGTCTGTGTGGTTATTAATATAGTATCCTGTGTGGAAAGTAGTCACAATTTTTCCTAAGGGATATTATTAAAGAACAAGAGGGCCATGATGGCCCTAAATCGCTCACCTGGCCTTACGGTTTCAGAGAAGAAGATTTTTAAAGATTTTCCTATGAAAAACTGATTAGCTCTGGGGCGGGCCATATTTGGTCCAGGGGTCATAATTTAAACAATCTTTGTAGAGGACCATTAGATAATGCTACATACCAAATATCAATGGTCTAGGCCTTACAGTTTCAGAGAAGAAGATTTTTAAAGATTTTCCTATGAAAAGCTGATAAGCCCGGGGACTGGGCCATTTTTGGTCTGGGGGTCATAATTTGAAAATCTTTGTAGAGGACCATTAGATGATGCTATATACTAAATACCAAAGGTCTAGGCCTTACGGTTTCAGAGAAGAAGATTTTTAAAGATTTTCCTATGAGAAACTGATAAGCCCTGGGGCGGGGCCATTTTTGGTCCGGTGGTCATAATTTGAACAATCTTTGTAGAGGACAATTAGATAATGCTACATACCAAATATCAAAGGTCTAGGCCTTACGGTTTCAGAGGAGAAGATTTTTAAAGATTTTCCTAAGAAAAAATGATAAGCCCCGGGGCGGGGCCATTTTTGGCCCGGGGGTCATAATTTGAACAATCTTTGTAGAGGACCATAAGATGATGCTACATACTAAATACCAAAAGTCTAGGCCTTACAGTTTCAGAGAAGAAGATTTTTAAAGATTTTCCTATGAGAAACTGATAAGCCCTGGGGCGGGGCCATTTTTGGCCCAGGGGTCATAATTTGAACAATCTTTATAGAGGACCGTTAGATGATGCTACATACTAAATATCAAAGGTCTAGGCCTTACGGTTTCAGAGGAGAAGATTTTTAAAGATTTTCCTAAGAAAAACTGATAAGCCCCAGGGCGGGGCCATTTTTGGTCCAGGGGACATAATTTGAACAATCTTTGTAGAGGACCATTAGATAATGCTACATACCAAATATCAAATGTCTAGGCCTAACGGTTTCAGAGAAGAAGATTTTTAAAGATTTTCCTATGAGAAACTGATAAGCCCTGGGGCAGGGCCATTTTTGGCCCGGGGGTCATAATTTGAACAATCTTAGTAGAGGACCATTAGATGATGCTACATACTAAATACCAAAGGTCTAGGCCTTACAGTTTCAGAGAAGAAGATTTTAAAAGATTTTCCTATGAAAAACTGATAAGCCCCGGGGCGGGGCCATTTTTGGTCCGGGGGTCATAATTTGAACAATCTTTGTAGAGGAACATTAGATGATGCTACATACCAAATATCAAAGGTCTAGGCCTTACGGTTTCAGAGGAGAAGATTTTTAAAGATTTTCCTAAGAAAAACTGATAAGCCCCAGGGCGGGGCTATTTTTGTTCCAGGGGTCATAATTTGAACAATCTTTGTAGAGGACCATTAGATGATTCTACATACCAAATATCAAAGCTCTAGGCTTTGTGGTTTCAGAGAAGAAGATGTTTAAGTAAATTGTTGACGACGCACGACGCACACCGCACGACGCACATACGCACGACGCACGACGACGGACGCCGGACACTGCCCCCTCACAATACCTCACCTGGCACTTTGTGCCAGGTGAGCTAAAAAGCGTGATTCTGGATTCTTTTAATATCTTTTGATAGCAAACTGGAATAAGTTTAACAACTGACAACTACCTTCTTTTATCACAAGTATGTAATTACATCTATTGCACATTGTCTATATAGAGGATCTTACATGGGTGTTCTTGATTATTGGATTTATTAAATGAGTCTTTTTAAAACGATAAAAAACTCGCTAAAGCTCGTTTTTTATCATTTTAAAAAGACGAATTTAATAAATCCAATAATCATGAACACGAATGCAATATCCTATTTATAACATAACACACACAAATGTTATTTGCAGCCAATATTTCAGCAGTAACGTAGATTGTTATAAATTCTCCTTACATATAGAAATGATGAATGAAAGGTGTTATTAGGTTCGCTAGGTAACTGGGACAAAGTAGGTCCAAATTTTCCAACTTTTTTTTTACTTACTGTCATATCAACCAGGATCTAATTCAGACCTCTCTGGTATTCAATTTAACTGTGATAGTTTATGGTACAAAAACATACAGAAACACGTCAAAATAAATTTTGAGTTACAGTTTTGACATACATAGTTACAAACACGTCACATTATGACGTCATTGTACACAACATGTGTCTATGTAAAGCGCACCATTTACATGAAGACACACATACAGTCGCCAACACGTCCGACACTCACTGTCAATGGGATTCGAAATGCGCCTTCGTTTTGGTATATTAAGCCCTTCATTAGTGTTGTATGTATACACATGGACATGGACATTTCCACCGAGAAAAAAATCTCGATTCAAGTTCAGTGAAAATGTTTGAAATGGACAAAAGATTCAGTACGAACTGCTGCATAAAATGTGTTGGAACAGGAGGAAGATTTTCGCGATCAGCTGAGTAAGTGAGTATAGCATATTTGAAATATGTTTGTGCTGTGCTGGATTCAGATGACTATAGTTGTTGATTGATGAGATATTTGTATGAGTAGAAATCTGCATAAACAAAAGGACATGCGGTGAAGAAAATGCAAAGTTGAGGAGGCATTTTAAATGTAGAATAGATTGTATGGGTCAGAGTAGCTGGTAGGTCTTTTTTGGCATACATTTTGTATATGATTCCTGACAGCGATTACAATTTGTATTATTTTATCGAAATTAAGGCGCAAGTGCCAACAATCCTTTGCCATCTATCGTGACTCAATCGTTGACAGGTCAGAGGTTTTTCACCTTCTATAACAGAGGCCTGTAAAAGGCCCTTTCCCAATTGAAAATTTCTTTAAAATGATGCAGTTTTCCCAAAAATCCAAACTTACACCAGCTTTTTTGTTTCCCAAATCAGCAATTTTAGCGATAATTCTTCCCAAAATCAGCAGGCTAAGGCCCCTTACCAATTACGAGAGAAAAAGCACTGCCGGTAGGTAGACCACCGTCCGCCAGTTTGTTTGTTTTGACAGTGCGTATGAATCGTTCGAATGTCATTCGGTCGTTCGAATGTTATTCACTAGTGAATATATGCCCATGATTATCAAAAAGTAAATGATAGTGTTACGTCACGCTGAAGCCACGAGTTATGTTATAAATACACCTAACACACAGACTTAACTTAGCGCACACAGGTGAAAGTTCATATCTTAAATTTTTCCACCCAGGAATAAAGTTATGTGGCCTGCAGACAGGCAACTGCTCACTGTCAATTCACACAGGATGGTAAACTAATAAAATAAGCCACACAGGCTAGTGTCAATGTCACTTTCCAGACAGGATACTATATTAATGACCACACAGGCAAATGTAGATATGAGCTATCTGATCAAGGTCTGCTCAGTTTGCCTATGGAATTATATACAGTATAACGGCGTTATTTCGAGTCTCGTTTTTTCGAGATACCCGCTTATTCCGAGGGAATGTTGAGGTCCCGGCTCAAATTCTATAAAATCTCATTGAAAATACCTGCATTAATCCGAATAGCGATAATCCGAAAATTCGAGCATGTGTTCTGGTCCCACTGATCATTCTGGTTCCCTTTATTGATTGTTTAATTCGAGCACGGTGTTTTCCCACCTCCGAGGTAATTATTCACACCTTCTCGATATGTTGTCGTGACCTTTTGAAAGGGCATTAAATCTTCCAAATGTGTGAATAACACATTCATTGAATGCAGACTTTACTTTGGTGTAAATAATGATGAGAATTTAATAGACTGAAGTCTTAATAAACAAAGAGTCACTCATAATTTGCATACGTTCGCAAACGTGTGGTGATTTTTCGGTACCACTAAATGTGTGCCAGATAACGTCTTTCTGCTTTAAATTTTGAAATAGTGCAGTGCTTTTCGTGTAGTGCTTTGAAATTCGCAATATTTTTGTTACTGTTAGACAGTCTCGTTCATGCAGATTCTTGCTACGCGAGATGAACGAGAATGACTATGTCAGAGGAAAAAAGCCGAGTGTTCCGATTATTAATTAATTTGGTCACTCGCCCTGATTTTCCTTACTACGAAACAGCACAGGGACGAAACGAAAATGCTTGTTTGTTTGTGCACCCAACTCAGCACCATGCAGCAACTAAATTAATGTCGACAAATGGAAAAATATGCAAAATAAACGACATAACGCTATACGCTACGACTGTTCTAGGGATATGTCTAAATGGTTTGAAACAAGATTTTGAGTTTATTGTGAAGGGTCCGTTGAACGGACCCATACAAATTATACTGAAACTTCGGTCGCCGATGTGAATGGTGTTTTCTGTTATCATTTATATTTATAAGGAAAGAATCGATGAATTATACATGCATTGAAGTTTATGATAATGTTAAAACAGTTTACTGTGAAGAAATACGCTTTCTCTCGTCGTCAAACAATGCTCTTGGAAATGACATAAAATGCTCTCGGTTATTTCGAGCATCGCGATAATCCGAGGTTTTTGCTGATTCCCGATGGTGCTCGAAATATCGCCAATATACTGTACATCTGATTCTACATTTTCTGCCAGTACCATAAAATCCTGTAATCATTCACCACTATAAAAGTTCAGCTAACTCATGATTTCATTATTTCTTACTTCAATATTCATATGGGAAAGGTTTAATCCTTTCCTCCATGAATATTTATGTGCGAAATAATCACATCATGAATAATCATTAGATTGTTTTTATAATGGCACATGGACCATGGAATGTTTGGCCATGATAGAAACAGTAGAATCTGATCTAGGATATCCATAAGTAAACACAGCAGACCCTTATCTGAGACCGCCCCTATAGGAGCCATCTGATTTGGGTCTACTCTGTTTGCAAAGGCATTATAAAGAAAGGCGTATTAATGGAGTAAAGGATTAAGAAATGTATGATAAGGGTTTCTAAAGAAACAAAAGGTTTCTTGAGTGTATGTAGAATTTGCCATTTGATATATCAAAAGTTGTTGAGTTCTTATGGCCACACATGTAATATCTAACTTTGATAAACCTTTTCCTTCATATATTCCTTTTCACACCATTGCAAACAGAGGAGACTCAGATCAGACGACTCCTGCAGGAGCCCATTTGATCAAGATCTGCTGTTTACTCATAGAATTTTATAGATCTGATGCTATAGTTCTTGTGACGGACTAATTAAGCCAACAATTCCCGTTCAAATTTTACCTTTTAAAAATTAAGTTAATGAGTATTCACACAATGATCACTTCATGCATAATTTTCATTGGGGAAAGGGCTAAGATTGGCTTGAGAACTGTAGATGCTAGATTGTAGTAAACATACAAAATATTGATGGAATGATTGGACAAACAATCCTAACAATCGTTTAGCTCCTTACCGCTGTGGGTTCAAATCCCATTCTGGGAATTTGTATTTTTCATGTGAGGAAGCCTTCCAGCTGGCTTGCGGTAGGTCGGTGTTATTCTGTGCATGAAACAGTGCAATTTGTTCTGTGCACTGAAGAACCTCTGGGGTCTTCCTCTACCTGTAATTAGCTGGACGTCCTGATATGACTGAAATACTGTTAAAACTCGATAAAAACTGAACCAAACCAAACCAATCCTAAATTTAAAACTCACCTTGAGCACTTCCAGTTCAGGTGAGCAAAAAACAGCAAACAGCACTGATTTCATTTTAACATGATATATTGCTTGTCACACAGAATCTGTATATGGAAAGTTTGAAGAATTTCATTATCAGACCAAAGCCCTGGAGAGAAGCACTACTGTGGCATGACAAGAATTCATCTTGACAAATTCTAAGAAAAAAGGCTTCTACAATCATTCAATACCAGTCTGGCTTTGATGGCAGTCGTGATGTGTAACTCTTTCATCGCCACATACTGCCATCTGCAATTAATTTTTATCCTTTGCTTCAAGTTTCATTGATGATTTCAGAGCTCCAGATAAGATGTGAGAATTAAAACATTTTCAAGAATAACTCATTTATTTCTCCACCAAACCCTATACTGTGACCACTCTTTAGAATCGTCTCAAAGAGACGATTCTAAAGAGTGGCCACAGAATCGGATTTGGTGGAGAAATGACGATTTTAGTATCTGGGTATGCATCTTTATCTGTAGCTCTGTGATTTTCTTTCCATTAATTTCAGAAACATAATCACAGAATTCCACAGTTCAAAACATAATCACAAAATCCCTCAGTTAAGATCATGATGTATGTGATGCCATGTTACTTATTGCCTCATTTGGATAAAAAATTGTTTACACAGATTCATCTATGGCTGCCCATAAATTAAACCATTGTGTTGTCAAAGTTAAGTCTATATAAAATTTTGTTTGTTCCAGTTTCATTTAACCCTTTCCCTCATATTGACATCTTTTGACGCCTCTGTAAAAGTCATTTTTTGAAACCATAGTGATAAATAGAGCATATTTTTTGCTCCATGGACTCTTAGCCCGCCACATAGTTTTTATCATTCTGCCCTCTTTGAATATTAATTAGGCAAATCTTTACAACAATATACAGGATATGGCAAACAGTGCAGACCCAGATCAGAGAGCTTCTATAGGAGCTCCGTCATCAGATTCTGGGTCTACAATGTTTTCAAATGCAACTATAATTGTGACTGGCGGGCTATGGCGTTAACGGTTGTCCAATTGCCCGTGGCAAGCTAAAAGTTGGTTATGACAACCTGTATGCATCCCTGGTTGTCCAACTGGGCAACAAGAAAATTTGTTGTGAGACTTATCAAATAATTTCCTTCTCATTCAAGTTGATCATTTGTTTACAATTTTAATGAAAGTGCATCTACCTATAATCTGGTTCCGAAAATTTTAAGATGTTCCCTGGCAAAATGTTGAAGTTGGTCGGGAACCAAAGGTTTTTCTATATTTATCAAGATTGGTTTACAACTGTTTATTATTAAGTTACACTTTACATGAATATGTAAAATGTCTAATTTACTAAACTTTGGTGTCACATGTAACTAGAACTATCACTAAAGGTGATGAATACCCCCACACGGCAGCCTTGATTGCAAATCCAAGTTTTGAACATGTAACAGGACCAAATAACAACAAGAGGGCCATTGGCCCTATATCGCTCACCTGAGTTACAGTAATACATGTATATTGACATGTTAATTTTTCAGTGGACAACATTTCTAGCAGATGAAATAAGCTTAGTGCACTGCTTTCACCCTTTAACTGCTGAATAAACTTGAACTGAATTCAGAACTAATACCAAGTGACTGGTTGACCAAGACCTAAACTGTTTACAACTTGTGCCATTTTTGCCTTAGCTCAAAATGCCTAAAACTGGTCTTTGAGAAATTCAAATGACTTCAATAAAGCTATGCAATTATACCTTGACCCAGGTATATAGGCAAATAGAGTGCTAGGCAGTACATAATGCCAGTTTTTGTGTGAAATGACCAATAAGAATATCTTTAAAAATCGTTTAACCCTTTCCCTCATATAAAGCTGTTTTTATGCATTAGCAAACAGAGTAGACTCAGATCAGACGACTCCTACGGAAGCTGTCTGATCTGGGTCTTCTCTGTTTCTTTTGACACAATATAGATCGGATTCTACCGTTTTTGTCAAAGCAAAAACTTCTCTTCAGAGAAATAATGTGTTTTACACATTAAAAATAAGAGTAGACTAGATCAGACGGCTGCTATAGAAGCTGTCTGATCAGGGTCTGCTCTTTTTACATTTGACAAGATATAGATTTGATTTTACAGTTTTTTTCAAAGCTAAAACTTCTATTTATGGCAATAATTTTTTTTTAAGCATTAGCAAACAAGAGTGGTCCCAGATCAATTTTTGTCAAAGCAAACAGGTTAAGGGTTAATAGGTGTTTAGAAATAATTCTAGCTCTAGGTGTGAATATCTGAAGATAATTCAATTAAACGGGTCATTAGTATTTTTAACAATTGAAATTGAGAAGAGTTACCTCTACTGTTATAATGAAGTTATATTTACTTAGTTATTTCATTAATATCATACAAGATTCAGACATTTTAGAACTTTTTAATGTGTTGTCATCAAATTTTATGAAAAAGTAATATTTAAGATGCTTTTTGGGGCAGCAGACTTAATCCACAGTAGTAAGTTTAACCTATCATTGTTAAAGGGGGGGGGGGGGGCAAATGCATTATCATGTTTTCTTAAGAATTACCATGACTTATATCAGTTGGGCCATTTCATAATCATGTTTTCACAGTTTTCTTAAACATTAGTTGGGTTTGGACCCAGATCAAAAGTCTAGATGGTGATCATTTTCCTTGATTGCCTGAATTGTTACTTTCCTATATCTCTCACATCTAATTTGAGAGACATTGGAAGACACCATTTAACATCACTCACACTACACACTGGGGTTAATGGGTCAAAATGCCTTTAATGTTTCGTCTGCAACAAAAAGTTATTGTCATCTGCTTCAATTCTTAAAATAAACTTACTTTCATTTTTTTGCAAAAATATGGTTAAGATGACAAACAGTTTGGATCCTGATGAGACGCCGCAGTATGCGGCCTCTCATCTGGATCCAAACTGTTTGCATAGGTAATCACAGTTTCACCACTAGCATGCAAAGAGTTAAGAGTCAGCATTGACCTGGAGAGATTTTACTGCCAAGCAGCTGTAACTTTGACCTGCTGCTGGTCTGCAGATCTGGAGTTGTTTATTTAACCCTTAATTTCTCTCATGTAAACTTGTTTTCATGCATCTGCAAACTGAGTAGACCCAGATAAGGTGGCTCCTATAGGATCAAGGTCTGTTATTTGCTAATGGAATTTGATAGATGTTTCTATGCCTTCTAAAACAGCTACACTGATTCACCTTCAACATTTTATTATAAATAGTTATAAATAGAATGATACTAGCAATCCAATGCAGTTATCTCCCTTTGTCCCTTATGGCTATGCTGATGGGACAAGGGAAATAACTGTGAGGAAATTACCTTTTAAGTGTTACAGATTCTGATGTTAAGTAGCATAAAACCCCAGGGTGAGACCATTTATGGCCCAGGGGTCATTATTTGAACACACCTTGTAGTGGTATATTAGGTGATGCTTCATACCAAATATCTTAGCTCTAGATTATGTGGTTTCAGACAAAAAGATTTTTAAAGGTTTCCCTATATAAGTCTATGTAAAAACTACAAGCCCCAGGGCAGGGCCATTTTTGGCCCGGGGGTCATCATTTTAACAAACTTGGTAAAGGACCATTAGATGATGCTATATACCAAATATCAAAGCTCTAGAAATTGTGGTTTCAGAGAAGAAGATTTTTAAAGATTTAAAAAAAAAACCTGTAAAAGTAGTGGGGCGGGGCCATTTTTTGCCCGGGGGTCATGATTTTAACAAAACTGATAGAGGACATCCTAAGGTACATTTCTGTGAAATTTGGTTGAAATCCTCCCAGTGGTTTAGGAGAAGAAGTCATTTGAAATAAAAGTGAACGGACAGACGGACGGACGGACGGACAGACGGACAGACGGACAGACGGACGACGGACGACAGGCGGTCACAATAGCTCACCTTGAGCCTTTGGCTCAGGTGAGCTAAAAATACCCAAAGTTCAAATAGAGAAAATTCTGTAATTTATGCCAAGTATCAAGTGAATCAGGTTGAAATTGAAGGAAGAGTTCAAAGTACAAGATTTTGCCTGCCAATTTCAAGGCCAAAGGTCAAGGTCACAGAGACCTGAAATTTGTGTCTTGCACATCTACTACTCCTGAGTAACATTTATGCCAAGTATCAAGTAAATCAAGTGAAGGAGGAGTTCGCCGTACAAGATTTTGCCTGCCAATTTTAAGACCAATTTCAAGGCCAAAGGTCAAGGTCACAGAGATTTTAAATTTGTGTCTTGCACATCTACTACTCCTGAGTAACATTTATGCCAAGTATCAAGTGAATCAGGTTGAAATTGAAGGAGGAGTTCAAAGTACAAGATTTTGCCTGCCAATTTTAAGACCAATTTCAAGGCCAACGGTCAAGGTCAAGGTCACAGAGACCTGAAACAGGGGTGTGATTGACCCAAGAGCTGAGGGGAGGAAATATTTCGGCGAGGGGTTTGGGGGCCGCTCTAGGCGGGGTCCAGGGGCAAAGCCCTGGTGGGGGTCAGAGGGGGCAAAGCCCCCTGCCGAAAATGAAAAATAGGGCTTTAAAGGTCAATTGGAAAGCTCTCCTGAGCTATCCTGGTTCAAAATTTAAAACTTAAAAAACAACACACAAAAAACCAACTGCACTGTACTAAATACCATTTTATTACTAGAACTGGCGTTGAAGACAAAAACATAACTTCATAATGTTAATCCACTTTCACAACTTCTATTGAAGCCAAATGGTCTAGCACTTTTCCTTCTTTCTCATCAAACTAATTACAAATAACTGTTGGTACAAAATATATGTGTTTGTTATTGTTGCTTGATCAAGGTTTAGCAAAACTGGTGTTTTCTTCAGCTTCTCTACTGTTTTCACCAAGTCTATGAGGCTGAAATGCAAACCATACTCAGGTTCTGTAAAGCCTTGATGTCCTTTGCAAGTTCTTTGGCTAAATCAATCAGGACCTGTACCATGGACAGAGGTAGATTCCTCTCAGCAATGACACCAAGAACCATTGCCTGAAAAAAGAAGAGTGAAGGGAATTACTAATATGTAACTGTTTGTACAAGACAAATGTCAGTTTGATGTTTCAAGTTCAACTTCTGCTCATGAACTAGTTTTTAACCCTTCACTCTATAAATACTCCTTTGCAAACTGAGAAGGTCTGTAGGAGCAGTCTAATTTGGATCTGCTCTATTTGTTTATAAATATAATCATATACAAAAAAAATAATTCTTAAGTCTCTGCCATTGCCAAAAATTATTTATTAATGTGGCATAATATAAATTAATCTAATTATACTTCATGAAGTCTTTATTTCTGATATGAATATTGATAAAAAAAATGGTTAAGTACAAAAGAATGCTCTTGCAATATTCTCCAGTCTTTTTGAAGTAACCAGAAATTCCAGCATAAAATAAATGAATTTCCGTGCACATGCAATCATAAACAGATAGATCTTAAGTATATCAAAATGTTGCATACATGAAGAGACAAATAGAGAAAACATGGCCCATGGAATACTCTGGCTCAGTATGATTTAAAGTCTGGAAAAAGTGCCAACATGTTTCCAAGTGCATGTTATATTGATTGATTTATTTATTTTTCTCATTGTAATTTATTTCCTGTCATCACTGTCATTGAAATAATTTACTAATAGTTGACATGCACCTTCTCATAAAATTCATGAATCAGCTGCAGGTCAGTTATTCATTGAAAATCAATCTGGCATATTTTAAACACTTTTTTGCTCCTACCTGTGCATTTGCTGTTCTGTCTTCAAGTAATACTACAGGAACTGGCGTTTCACATTCCTATGGCTTTGATACGTTTTTGAAAATTGGGTGAATACCATAGTTTCCGTCATCTTCAGATTTTCCCCCGGTTAGGGAGGACAGTAGCTTACATTTTGTTGGTTTTAATCACATTTTCCTTCTGGTGTGTCAGATGAAGAACTATGTTCTACAATAGCAATCTTCCCTCTTCAGCAATGTGTAGTCAATTTGTCGCACACGCAACATTTCGCTGTTTTCTGTCAATGACAACTTCAGAGATGCACGAGGACACGCGGTAATTTTTCAGTTTCTAGCCGGTCCCGCTTGAACTTATTCCTACTGCTAGTGTCAATACGCAGAATTTCCGCTGAATCAGCTGTCCGATATTGCCATTTTACGTCCATTTGATTCAAATACAGCAATAGTTTGAGATGTTGTCACATTTGTTTACGTTTGTTATGAAAGTTCGCTAACAATTTGGGAGGAAACTGATTTGTAACTCATACAACGAGAACAGCGATTTGATTGGTGTAGGCACGAATATTTGGCCAATCGGATTCCGAGTAGTATAGGTAAGATGAAGCTGAAATGGCACAGGGTAAATCCGCGGCGAGATTAGCGAGGCTAATTCCCGGACCAGACCGGACACCCCCCCCCCCTCGGATTTTCGCAACGGATTTAGACGTTTTGGGAAAATGGTCCTTTGGATCATTGGATCCGCGGAAATCCGCGGATCCGCGGAAAAATCACACCCCTGCTGAAATTTGTGTCTTGCACATATACTACTCCTGAGTAACATTTATGCCAGGTATCAAGTGAATCAGGTTGAAATTGAAGGAGGAGTTCAAAGTACAAGATTTTGCCTGCCAATATCATGACCAATTTCAAGGCCAAAGGTCAAGGTCAAGGTCACAGAGACCTGAAATTTGTGTCTTGCACATCTACTACTCCTGAGTAACATTTATGCCAAGTATCAAATGAATCAGGTTGAAAGTGAAGGAGGAGTTTGCCGTACAAGATTTTGCTTGCCAATTTTAAGACCAATTTCAAGGCCAAAGGTCAAGGTCATAGAGATTTTAAATTTGTGTCTTGCACATCTACTACTCCTGAGTAACATTTATGCCAAGTATCAAGTGAATCAGGTTGAAATTGAAGGAGGAGTTCAAAGTACAAGATTTTGCCTGCCAATTTCAAGACCAATTTCAAGACCAAAGGTCAAGGTCAAGGTCACAGAGACCTGAAATTTGTGTCTTGCACATCTACTACTCCTGAGTAACATTTATGCCAAGTATCAAGTGAATCAGGTTGAAATTGAAGGAGGATTTCAAAGTACAAGATTTTGCCTGCCAATTTCAAGGCCAAAGGTCAAGGTCAAGGTCACAGAGACCTGAAATTTGTGTCTTGCACATCTACTACTCCTGAGTAACATTTATGCCAAGTATCAAGTGAATCAGGTTGAAATTGAAGGAGGAGTTCAAAGTACAAGATTTTGCCTGCCAATTTCAAGACCAATTTCAAGGCCAAAGGTCAAGGTCACAGAGACCTGAAATTTGTGTCTTACACATCTACTACTCCTGAGTAACATTTATGCCAAGTATCAAGTGAATCAGGTTGAATGTGAAGGAGGAGTTCAAAGTACAAGCTTTTGCCTGCCAATTTCAAGACCAATTTCAAGGCCAAAGGTCAAGGTCAAGGTCACAGAGACCTGAAATTTGTGTCTTGCACATCTACTACTCCTGATTAACAATTATGCCAAGTGTCAAGTGAATCGGGTTGAAACTGAAGGAGGAGTTCGCCGTACAAGATTTTGCAGACAGACCGACCGACCGCCCGACCGACCGCCCGACGGACCGACCGACCGACCGCCCGACAGGCTGATTCCAGTATACCCCCCTCAAACTCTGTTTGTGGGGGTATAAATATTAAAAATTCAATGAAAGTCTGATGAAACTGACACTAAATCTACCAATGAACCAAAGAAAAACATGAACTAAAACGTAAGTGTGGTTTTCTTCTGAAATAGCAGTCAGAACTTTCTTGGTTATGCTGTGATGAGAAGGAAGGGGTCATGTTTTGTGCCACTTGTGAAGAGTTTGGAGACAACAAATCATCTTCTTTGTGACTGATGATTGTACATTTACATTCTGGGTAGATTTAATAAAAACAAATGACAAAACTGTTTCTCATATGTCAGCCATAAACAAGAGTGCCAGTGGGCACAATATACGCCCGTCGAGGTTTTGTTCAACATAAACTGGGGTTAACGTATTTGCTAAATTCCAATTTTAGTCCGATTTTGCGACCACTTTTCAAGGTTGTAAATAGGCATACTTTAACAAAAAACCTTAACCAAAATTTCTAAATTAAAAAGGGCCATAATTGTGTCTAAATGCTTGACAGAGTTACATTGTATTTACTCTTGCCTACAGATGAAGCTTCTGATGGTTAACAAATGTTTCAAGTTTAAAAGTTTTATCTGAAAGGATTATGTAAATAAGTGGACTTTAACCAAAACCTTAACCAAAAATTCCAAGCTAAAAAGCATCATAATTATGTCAAAATGTTGGACAGAGTTATGTACTCTTGCCTACAGGTGAAGCTTGTGATGGTGAACAAGTGTTCCAAGTTTAAAAGCTTAATCTGAAAGGGTTATGTAAATAAGTGGATTTTAACCAAAACCTTAACCAAAATTTCTAAGTTAAAAGGGGATATAATTCTGTCAAAATGTTGGACAGAGTTATGTACTCTTGCCTACAGGTGAAACTTGTGATGGTGAACAAGTGTTCCAAGGTTAAAAGCTTTATCTCAAAGGGTTATGTAAATAAGTGGACTTTAACCAAAACCTTAACCAAAAATTCTAAGTTAAAAAGGGGAATAATTCTGTCAAAATGCTTACCAGAACTATGTACTCTTGTCTCCAGGTGAATATTGTGATGGTGAACAAGTGTTCAAAGTTTAAAAGCTTTATCTCAAAGGGTTATGTAAATAAATGGACTTTAACAATTTTTTAAGCCTAAACCAAAAATTCTAAACTAAAAAGGGTCATAATTCGGTCAAAATGCTTGACAGAGTTATTTACTCTTGCCTACAGGTGAAGGTCGTGACGGTGAACAAGTGTTTCAAGTTTCAAAGCTTTATCACAAAGTGTTATGTAAATAAGAGGACTTGTTCCACATAAATAGAGGTTAACATTTTTGCTTAACGCAAATGCTAAACGCAAATTCTAAGTCAAATTAAGCGACCTTGACCTTGGATAAACAAACCGGGACTTGGCAGGCTATTGTAGCATGTCTAGATAAACATTGTGGTTAAATTTGGGAAGGATCCACCAAGCGGAACTTGAGTTAGAGATGTTACAGACAGACAGATTGGTTAACATTTTTGCTAAACGCAAATTCTAAGTCCAATTGTGTGACCTTGACCTTGGAAAAACAAACCGGGACTTGGCAGGCAACTGTAGAATGTCAAGATAAACATTGTGTTAAAATTTGAGAAGGATCCACCAAGCGGAACTTCAGTTAGAGATCTTACAGACAGACAGACACACAGACAGCGCCATTCCATAATACGTCCTGTTTTTCCAAATGGGCGTATAAAAATGAAACAAGCAAATTCATAGAATTGATATCCCCTGCCAAAGGTATTACCTAGTAAAATGGGGGGGGGGGTCTTTAGATAATTAATTAGATAATTTAAAACATGAGGGCTATGACAGCCCTGGATCGCTCAACCAGGTTTTACTTGCCCTTGATATATACATACATGTACCTTAAATAGATATTTTGACCAACTTTATGAATATAAGGCCAAATTACTGCTTCCTATGGCAATCTTTAATAATTGTGTACATGTTTTGATACTGAATAAGCCACAGCAAGGGGAAATGTGCCATATTGTATTACAAAAAGTATAGACCTAGACTGGCTGCCGCATCTCCGCTGTGGCATCTGATCCAGTCTACTACTTTTTGCATTAGTTGTAGTTTGTATATACTATATACAGTTTATTCCGATATAATGAATCATTACATATCTGATTGGGTGTTGCATTGGTGACATCGTTGCTGATCTGTTCCTGAACTGTTTGAATCATAAGGCCTATTTTATCTTGACACTGCTGGAATATGAAAGCTGTATAAAGCATATTCAAGCACTTAATGCAAAACAATATTGAACAGTATCCGTCTGTTTTCAGCAGGGGATAAAGGCAATAAATATATATTTTTTGTGTATCAAAGGGGAATAACTCCTAGAAGCCGCACGCCATCTGAAAATGTAATACATTGGAACGATGCCATGGCAATAACAAATATTCATGTTGAGTTTCATTGAATTATGTCAATTCATTACAGAGATATAGCATTGGACAGAAAAAATTATATGATTTTTGAGAATCAAAGGGCAATAACTTATAAATGTTACAAGTGATCTGGAAATGTAATACATGGGAACGATGCCCCAGTGATAACAAATATTCATGTCTAGTTTCATTGAATTCTGTCAATCCATATTATGGCAATGGACAGAAAACAATATGTCATTTTTGCGTATAAAAGGGCAATAACTCCAAAATGCTGCAAGCGATCTGGAAGTGTAATACATAGGAACTATGCCCCAGTGATAACAAATATTAATGTCTAGTTTCATTGAATTCTGTCAATCCATTACAGAGATATGGCACCAGACGGGAAAAATATGTCATTTTTGCGTATAAAAGGGCAATAACTCTTAATGAAGAAAGCGATCTGGAAAAGTAATACATGGGAACGGTGCCCCTGTGATAACATATATTCATGTCTGGGTTACATTGAGTTCTGTCAATCCGTTACAGAGACATGGCATCAGACGGACAGACAGTTGGACGGACAAACCCAAAACAATATCCCTTTGCCTTTGGCAGGGGATAACAAAATTCACTTGATAAAGAGAAACAACATATTACTGTCTTCTCATACACTGGTGAGTTGTGGCGACATTAACAGGTCTTCAACCTCCAAAACACTTTCTCAAGGTTCTTCTGCAGCTCTTTCAAATGTTGGTGCATTAGTGTCTGTCACTGAACTCATTTAATAAATACTATTTCTTGTGTTATTCCTAGTTTCTATACACCTACGTGCATATAAGCAATAATGAAAAAAAATATCATAGACATTTATTTGCTGAATTATACAGTGACACTACAGTAAAGCCTCTCTATAATGGCCACTGAATTATACAGTGACACTACAGTAAAGCCTCTCTATAACGGCCACTGAATTATACAGTGACACTACAGTAAAGCCTCTCTATAACTGCCACTGAATTATACAGTGACACTACGGTAAAGCCTCTCTATAATGGTCACTGAATTATACAGTGACACTACAGTAAAGCCTCTCTATAACGGCCACTGAATTATACAGTGACACTACAGTAAAACCTCTCTATAACAGCCACTGAATTATACAGTGACACTACAGTAAAACCTCTCTATAATGGCCACTAAATTGGGTTAATTAGTTGGTATTTAGGGCAGGTGGCTGCTTAAAGCAAGGTGAAAGTAAAACAGATCGCTCCTATAGGAGCGTTCTGTTTACTTTCACCATGCTTTAAACAGCCACTTGCCTTTGACACAAAATATTTGATGTAATTTAGTGGCTGTTATAGAGAGGTTTTACTGTAGAACACATTTTTTACCTTGACAGAAACTGGTAGAATCACATCTTTATAATACCATATGCAAACAGAGCTCAATTAGGAGCCATCTGATCTGGATCTACCAGTACTATGTTTGCAAAGGCGTGAAAAGGCATTTACAATATGAAGGAAAGTGTTAATAATTTATGATAAGAAATATGAATTCCATATTCAAGCAACCTGAAAACTGGTTAGGACAACTAAATTCTCTAGCAATTTGCCCAGACTACCAAACCACAGTCAAAAGTTGATGTAGAGCCCTAATAAAAATGAAGACAACAACTTTGACCATTTAGGAAAACAAATATTTTAAATTCGTAGAAATGTTCAAAATGTTTCTGGAGAGGACTAACATAGATTATGCTGTCCAATCCTTTTCTTCATTGAATAAATTCAAATATTGTTGAAATCAAAATGTCGTTAGTACAGTGAGTCTTGCACTTAGCTCTTGATATGAGAATAGAGTTGTGTTTTATGGCAACAGCTGTTTCCGATAATGTGTTCCTGACTATTAAAGGTCACCTAAGATATTTTACAATAGTTGTGCTTGTCAATATACCAATAAGCAAACAATAATGAAGTTCAGGTTGCAGCTGCTGAGGTAAACGACAATCTTTTTGAACGAGAATCTATAATGTACACATTTATGTACCATGAATTCTTAAATATTAAATGAACCCTTAACTCCATAGGCTTTTTTTTAGACCCAACCTCTTTGAATTAATCTACCGAAAAGGAGCATTTACTAGAGAAAAGGAAAATGTTATGTTTAAACCATTGTGATACTCAGAGCATTTGCTCCATAGGAGCAAATGCTCTATTTATCACAACAGTTTCAAGAGTGACAATTACAGAGGCGTACAAAGGCATATTTATGGAGGAAAGGGTTAATTTGAAGCGAATCCTTTCTGCAATTACCCCTAAAAAATGAATCCTTACTACAATGACCCATATAAAGTGAATCCTTTTTTATAATTACCCCTAAAAAGTCGGGATTCTGAGATTTTCAGATACATGGTTGCAAAACCCTTTCTTCAACGAATATTAATCTTAACATTTATTCAATATTAATCAATATTTATGCACTGAATTTTTATAATTACACATTCAGATCTACATAACTTCATTATGAGCAAACAGAGCAGACCCTGACCAGACAATTCCTACGTTAGCAGTCAAATCTGGGTCCACTCTGTTTGCAAAGGCACCAAAAGTCTTCTTTATCTCAGGAAAGGGTTATAATGCAATGTTGAAAGTTATGAAAGATCCTATAAATGATAGCAGCTTTCAGTATTACTGTTATGTTTGTTCTACATTCAGAAAGTGAATACATCCATGTTAATCCATTAGTGGAACGGTTATAATTATACTGCCACTGGCAAATTCTTCATAACATTTAAAAAAGATTCCAGGGCTCACTGGTTGACTGTCGGTCCAGTCTTGCAAAAATTCCAGGCCACCATGTCTTATAAATCCCGATCCGGTCGCGATACCGATCGAAAGAGAAAGTAGAAGAAAAACACTTACAGATAGGTCACGTCGGGTTCATCTATAATTGTGTTTATACATAGTACGTATGCGCATAATTACAAACTGCTCTTCGTGATATTTTCCCCACTTACACTAGCTAGCCTTTACAACATCACGTGGTGACCGACGTACGGATACCAGTCTTGAAATTTCGTATCTATTTTTGCTATCGAACAGGGAATACCGTTGAGGAAGTTGTCGAAAAAAAGGCATTGGTACAATGTATTAATTTGCATGTTGTGTTCAATTGCAACATTTTGAAAACACTAAGTTATTACGCGAAATGCTGTATTGAATTAATCTCCCGAATAAATAAAACACGTGCCAAAAAAAATACGACATTTAGACTAATTTACGTGTGATTACAATAACAACGTGTTGAAGATTTATCGTAAGTAAAATTCGTCTGTTGAAAGAAATGTCACTTTTAAACTTCGGCTTTACATCAAAATGCAGCGGTAGTAGTGATGACAATATAATATATCGATGGGGCCTACCAGAAACAAAGACTGCGTATGAACAAGAGGGCCAGAATGGCCCTGAAGCGCTCACCAGACAATCAGAGGAGAAGATTTTCAAAGTTTTCACCATATGTTTCTATAGAAAACTAGCCTGCCCTGGGGCGTGGCTAATTTTGACCCAAGCGACACAATTTATATAAATTTTGTAGAGGACCTGAACATGATGCTATGTGCCAAATATGAAAGCTGAGAACCTTCCAGTTTAAGACGAGAAGATTTTCAAAGTTTTCACTATATGTTTCTATTGAAAACTTCCTACCCCTGGGGCGGGGCCAATTTTGACTCCAGGGGCATAATTTATATAACTTTTGTAGAAGACCTGAACATGATGCTCTGTGCCAAATATGAAAGCTAAGAGCCTCCCAGTTTCAGAGAAGAAGATTTTCAAAGATTTCACTACAGTCGAGACTGCCTTAGCAACCCCCTGAATTCAGCGACTCCCTCTCATATGCGACTGTATTTCGTCCCGCCCAACGTATTTTCCTATAATTTTGGTCTGAATTAAGCGACTCCCTGTCTTATGTGACAAGCGACCCTGATTTTGCGAACCAAACATAGGCTTCGGTCTGTATTAAACGACATTCAATTATCACAGTTCCTTTTGTTTGTTTACATATTAATTAGAGAAAACCCGGGATTGTAATCACGCGTGAACTAACTGGTTCCCGACTTCCGCTCTACAGATACATGTACGCGATCAGAATATTCGGGAAACCACTCGTGTCAAACATGGCTACGTATGTCGTATGCAAGATTCGCCGGAGGAGATTTCGAGCGACAAAAATGTTCAAGAATAACAAACAAGGCAATTAATTCGATCTGGCTTGCGATTATTACGGGCTCTTTAGGTCAGAACGGTTTTCCCAGAAAACAGCGGACAAACTATTTGCATGTATTTGCATGACTTTTTAAGGACAAGGGCCATAACTCTGAAAAGAAAAATCAAATGATCCTCAGAATCTATTCAGTTCCAGATCTTGATGCATTAAACATTTTTGTGAAGTTTCATTAATATCTCTCAAATAGTTTTCCCAGAAAACAGCGGACAAACTATTTGCATGTATTTGCAATATTTTTTAAGGGCAAGGGCCATAACTCTGAAAAGAAAAATCAAATGATCCTCAGAATCAATTCAGTTTCAGATCTTGATGCATTAAACATTTGTGTGAAGTTTCATTAATATCTCTCAAATAGTTTTCTCAGAAAACGGCAGACAAACTATTTGCATGTATTTGCATTATTTTTTAAATACATGGGCCATAACTCCGAAACGACAAATCAAATGAACGTTAGAATTGACTCAGCTTCAGATCTTGTTGCATTAAACATTTGTGTGAAGTTTCATTAATATCCCTCAAATAGTTTTTCCAGAAAACAGCAGACAAGCTATTTGCATATTTTTTAAGGACAAGGGCCATAACTCTGAAATGAAAAATCCAATGAACCTTAGAATCAACTCAGCTTCAGATCTTGATGCATTAAACATTTGTGTGAAGTTTCATTAATATCTATCAAATAGTTTTCCCAGAAAACAGCGGACAAACTATTTGCATGTATTTGCACTATTTTTTAAGTAAAAGGGCCATAACTCCAAAACGACAAATCAAATGAACCTCAGAATCGACTCAGCTTCAGATCTTGATGCATTAAACATTTGTGTGAAGTTTCATTAATATCTCTTAAATAGTTTCCCCAGAAAACAGCGGACAAACCATTTGCATATTTTTTAGGACAAGGGCCATAACTCTGAAATGAAAAATCAAATGAACCTCAGAATCAACTCAGCTTCAGATCTTGATGCATTAAACATTTTTGTGAAGTTTCATTAATATCTGTCAAATAGTTTTCCCAGAAAACAGCGGACAAACAAAATGTTGACGGACGAACGAACGAACGGACGGATGGACAGACAGGGCCACGACAATATACGACCACCTTTATTAGGTGGGCGTATAAAAATCAATGTAGTGTATCAAAATTCAAACTTGATCTGCAACTCGTTATTATAAAGCTACATACCAAATATCACATCAATATCTGCAAACTGGGTTTAGAAAAAAACTCCGGAAAACCTGAATTTCTGGGAAAATTCTAAGTAAAATCACTGTATTTCCATGAAAAATCAATGAAGCGTAACGGAATTCAAACTTGATCTGTAACTCATTATAATAAAGCCACATAACACTTCAATATCTGTAAAGGTTTAGAAAAAAAACTATGGAAAACTGAAAAATAACAAAGGGCAATAACTCCAAAAATACCAGAGACAGAGTTACAAACATTGTACTGCACTTGCGGTCAATGTGATCTATCTATATATGAAGTTTGAAGTCAATAGCTTTTATACTTTGGAAGTTATGATCTGGACAAGCGTGACGGAGGGACGGACATGGTAACTCCTGTATACCCCCCCCCCCCAAAACTTCGTTTGTTGGGGTATAATAAAGGGCCATAACTCAAAAATTTTGAAACCAAGAGTTATGGCTCTTATGTAAGGGCCTTCTCCTCTAAGAGATCTACCTACCTATAAAGTTTCATGTTGATACTTCTTATACTTTTTGAGTAATGCGCTACATTAAAGTTTTTGCACGCCGCCGCCATTGACGACCACTACAACAGTTACTACGACCCAGTGATGACAATAGCTCGACATTTCTTTGAAACAGACGAGCTTAAAATAGGGTACTCAGCATAAACAAGAGTGTTCGGAGGAACACATGTATCACCTGCTCGCATCTGACACAAATTTGTTAATATGTTGGAGTGCGAAAATTAGAACAAAAAGGAATAACTCAAAAAGTATTGCATGCAGTGATGGACCTTAGTTACATCAATGGTCATCAATGAGAGGAAGACACATGTGAAATTTGAAAGCTCTATAATGATTAGTTTAGAAATGACAGCCAAAAAACCAAAAAAAGAAAGTGTGATGGACAGACAGACAGATGGACGGACGGATGGAAAAGTGATCCCTAAGTGACACACTGCCTCTCGGAAGGTGACACAAAAATGGAAGACTCAAAATTACTTAGGATAACATCTGGATCCAAAATACTTGCTCAGGTAATGAATAGCATGCTTACACTACTTTATTAACCCTCAGCAACCAATGGGCAAATTTGAGGTAACCTTGGCAAAGATGCTACAGACAAATTTGTGGTAACCTTATAAAACAAGTTACGAGCAAATCTGTGATAACCTTTGCAAGCAAGCTACAGGTGAATCTGTGATAACCTTAGCAAACAAGCTATAAGCAAATAGTCTGGGATAACCTTTGCAAGCAAGCTACATGTACTACAAGCAAATCTGTGGTAACCTTTGCAAGCAATCTACAAGCAAATCTGTGGTAACCTTAGCAAACAAGCTACGAGCAAGTCTGTGGTAACCTTAGCAAGCAAGCTACAAGCAAATCTGTGGTAACCTTAGCAAACATGCTACAGGCAAATTTGTGATAACCTTAGCAAACAAGCCATACAGGCAAATCTGTGGTAACCTTAGCAAACAAGCTACGAGCAAGTCTGTGGTAACCTTAGCAAACAAGCTACAAGCAAGCAACGAGCAAGTCTGCTAACCTTAGCAAACAAGCTACGAGCAAGTCTGTGGTAACCTTTGCAAACAAGCTACAAGCAGGCTACGAGCAAGTCTGTGGTAACCTTAGCAAACATGCTACAGGCAAATCTTTGCAAGAAAGCTATAGGTATATCTGTGATAGTTTGGATCTAGATGAGTCACCAAGCTACTGGGTGTCTCTTAAAGATCCAAGCTGTTTAAACTCAATTCATGGTTTGTGAAAAGGAAACATTTTCTATTAACAAAATTTAGGCAAGCATGCTAAATATTAATCTGTCATTGCATAATAAGACTCGGGTGCATCGAAGCAGATACATTTAGTGATGCATAAAAAGCAATCAAAGGAATAATTATATGCAGGCATCAGATGTTCTTACAAATTATTGTCTGAATAAAGCAAATTTTGTCAGTTGCAATCATAATAATAGCTAGCCTTACTTCAGGTAAACAGCATCTGTTGCATACAGTGTTAACTTTTCCTGCCAATCACGACCTAAACATTATTTGGATCCAAATGATATGCTGAGAACCACCCAAGCATTATATCCCAATAAACTAGCCATACACATAAGTTAGTCCTTCTATTCTTAATCCTTTGTTTGGTCCTTATATCTTACTCTGTAGTTAGCATGCATAAATGACAGTTTTACACCCGCTTGCTCTATGAAGATATGCTTTATGCAACTATAATAACCATAGTATTTCTTTACTACATCTGGTTAATGATCTCTTTATCCCAGTGATCATGACCTAACCATCATTTGCAAATAGCTTGGATCCCATTAGGACCCAAGCTGTTTGACATCAGTCAGTACTTTCTCAAAAATCTGAACAAATCGCAAGTAAAACTTGCTTCATATCAGAGTCTGATCAGGCGTTCTTGTTTTTGAGGACAAAAGTTAGAAGAATAGTGGAACTCTACCTAGTATATTATATTCCACAATGTCTAATAATTTACAGAGCTACAGATATTTTAAGGTGCATACTCAAATACTAAAATCGTCATTTCTCCACCGAACCCTATATGTTGTGAACACTCTTTAGAATCGTCTCAAAGAGACGATTCTAAAGAGTGGCCACAGCATAGGGTTTGGTGGAGAAATAAAGAAGTTATTCTTGAAAATGTTTTCATTTATGCATCTTATCTGGACCTACTTTTGTCAAAGCTAAATACTGAACACTACAGGAATTGTTTATCATTCATGGGATCATATATATTTGAAACTACCTGCTTAGGTATGTTATGTTTGCTTCATGCACCGACAGTTTTTGTATTCTTTGTGTAAACAATAGAATACAATGGAAAAGATTTTTGAGTCGATCCTGGCAACCCTTGCAGACCTGACGAAATAGTACAATTTATTGACGTGTATTAAATTTTGATAGATATGAAAAGTGTTTGGCCCTTTCCTCCATAAATACACCCTTTTACGCCTCTGTAAAAGTAACTTTTTGAAACCATTGTGATATGTTTATCACAATGGTTTAAAAAGAATGAACACAATTCTAAAAAAATTCCTTTTCTCTAGTAAATGCTCCTTTTCAGTAGATTTATTGAAAGAGGTTGGATCTAAAAAAAAGCCTAAGAAGGAATGGGTTAATAACATGACAACAATCAAGATATACTATTTCTGATATGAAAAGAAGCCATGTAACATTAGATTTGGATTAGTATTTGCAAAAAGTCCACAGGGACATTTTTGGCATAGACAAAACTGTAGGATCCTATCTATATATTCTTGAAAGCAAACAAAGCAGACCCTGTTTTCTCGCTTCTCAGTCGTGCTAGATAAGCTGAGTTACTAAAAATAGCCGTACTAGAAATCCTCATCTGGAACACCCCGTGACTAGTGTATTCATACGCGCGATTGGGTAAAATCAATACAAGGGAAGGACTTCTTACAGAATTATACCAACATTTCTATAGGCAACAACCTTATGAATTGAAATTAATATAAGTAATTAGCACGAATATGAAATTCTATTTATCATATAAACACTTTAAAAGCCTATTTAATTAACCGAAGACGCTGTTTTGTAGTCACTCAGTCATTTATATTTACGCCATAACGTAACGTTTGTGGTTGTCATAACAAATGACGTCATTAGAGGGTTAATACACGTTATTTGGGCAATAACATCTGCAGTGTCCCGAGGGACTGTTGTTGGCCCGAGCCCAAAGGGCGAGGGCAACAACATTCCCGAGGGACACTGCAGATGTTATTGCCCGAAAACAAACGTGTATTAACGCTATTCTTGCATAAAACCAATTTTCTGCTCTCCTACATCAATTTAATTCTTCAAAATACAGGCAAAACAACGGCAGCAAAACTATACACTTCTTTGACACTTCGGCGATTTATGCTGTTTCTGGGCCACTGTTTTCTTTTCGACGTCAATTCATGATTGTATCAAATACCGTTTACACGGAATTTCATTCAATATGTCTATCACTAAAAACAGTTCATTGTCGGTGCTCCTGGAAATACTCACACCCCGGCATTCACCTAGCTTAGGTCAAAACGCTGTAGCACTCGCGTCCATTGTTTACCTTAGGCCCGTAATAGGTATAATCAAAACCGGTCAACAACAGCGCGTGAGCACGAGAATCGCCTTGTTAATACATGGTCTAGCGGGACTAAAACAGCACGTTTTATGCAAGAATTTGGTGTCACGCCTAAAGTTATGCTGCGGTCTGTTGCTATTAGATATGGAAGTCGTATTACGCAATGTAAAGTAGTACTTCACAAATTCGTTAATTTTCTTGGTTTTAGGGCGTATTTCAGCGAGAAAAATAATCAAGCATGGGATTTGTTAAAGCCGGGGTGTTCTATACCCTCGGTTGGTCTGTTCCTATCGGAAACTCGCTAAAGCTCGTTTCCGACTGGAACAGACCAACCTCGGGTATAGAAACCCCCGTCTTTAACAAAACCCATGCTTGATTCTATTAGTCTGATTCAGGTCTAATCTGTCTACAAAGACGCGGAAAGGTATCTGTGTGATAAACAACAACTCAAAAATTATCTTGGAAAAATTGGTAGTTGCTTCAAACAGATGACTTCTTCGGCCAGTAATGAAACAAGAGGACCAGAATGGCCCTGAAGCGCTCACCAGACAATCAGAGGAGAACATTTTTCAAAGTTTCACTATATGTTTCTATAGAAAACTAGCCGGCCCTGGGGCGGGGCCAATTTTGACCCAAAGGGCACAATTTATATAACTTTGGTAGAGGACCTGAACATGATGCTATGTGCCAACTATGAAAGCTGAGAACCCTGTAGATTCAGAGGAGAAGACTTTCAAAGTTTTCACTATATGTTTCTAGTGAAAACTGGCTACCCCTCACTGTGACTTTGACCGAATGACCTCAAAATCAATAGGGGTCATCTACTGGCCATGACCTACCTCCCTATTAAGTATGAAGTCTGTATACCTAGTAGTTGTCAAGTTATTGAGTGGACAAAGATGTTGCTAATGGAGGGACAGACGGACTAGCTGACGAGCGCCATACCATAATATGACCAAAGTTACCTTCGGAGGCATAAAAATCATTATAAAAAAATCAGTTCATTAATATTAATCAAGTCATTATTTCTTACATGAATAATCAAATCATAGATGTTTTACTACTTACTGATTAAGCAAAATACATGTAGTATTAAAAGCAGGTGATTGCTACATGAAGTGCACAGTAGTGGTTCCTTTGGGCTGTTGATGCATTAATACCTGCCTTAAATACCCACAATTACAATTCTTTTAATCCTTTGAATGCAGGAAACACTTGCACTGTCATTTTCAAACAAACATTTCCAAATGCACTGGCATTTGCCAACAATGTAGACCCAGATCAGAGTGTTCCTAGAGGAGCCAATTGATCAGGTTCTGCACTGTTTATCATTCAAAATCATATAGAAAGTTAGGCCTTCCATTCTGAGCAGACTCTATAGTAAATAATGATTAGCTATTCCTCTCTGAATACTCAGCACTGAATGGGTAAATGATCACTTATTAAGACAGGTTTTACTGTACATAACTTGTGCTTTCTATACTATGGGCTTTGTATTACCAATTTCCAGCCACCATAGGAAACAACTGCTGAAACAAATTAATAAAGTTAGATGATTTGTAAAGTAAAAACAATGTGTACAATCTGTATAATAAACAAGAGTGCCAGTGTGCACAATATACGCCCGTTGAACATAAACTGAGGTTAACGTCCAAGTCCAATTTTGCGACCAAGTTTCAAGTTTGTAAATACACAATCATGTAGGTGCACTTTAACAAAAAACCTTAACCAAAAATTCTAAATTAAAAAGGACCATAATTGTGTCTAAATGCTTGACAGAGTTACATTGTATTTACTCTTGCCTACAGATGAAGCTTCTGATGGTGAACAAATGTATCAAGTTTCAAAGCTTTTTCTCAAAGGTTTATATAAACAAGAGGGCCAGAATGGCCCTGACATCGCTCACCAGGCAATCAGAGGAGAAGATTTTCAAAGTTTCCATTATATGTTTCTATAGAAAACTAGCCACCCGTGGGGCGGGGCCAATTTTGACCCCAGGGGCATAATTTATACAACTAGGGCTTGAACATGATGCTATGTGTCAAATATGAAAGCTGAGAACCTTCCAGTCTCAGGAGAAGATTTTCAAAGTTTTCACTATATGTTTCTATTGAAAACTTGCTACCTCTGGGGTGGGGCCAATTTTGACCCCAGGGGCATAATTTATATAACTTTTGTAGAGGACCTGAACATGATGTTATGTGCCAAGTATGAAAGCTGAGAACCTTCTAGATTCAGAGGAGAAGATTTTCAAAGTTTTCACCATATGTTTCTATTCAAAACTGGCCACACCTTGGGCGGGGCCAATTTTGACTCCAGGGGCATAATTTATATAACTATTGTAGAGGACCTGAACATGATGCTATGTGTCAAATATGAAAGCTGAGAGCATTCTAGTTTAAGAGGAGAAGATTTTCAAAGTTTCACTATATGTTTCTATTGAAAACTGACCACCCCAGGGGCGGGGCCAATTTTGACCCCAGTGGCATAATTTATATAACTTTTGTAGAGGACCTAAACATGATGTCATGTGCCAAATATGAAAGCTGAGAACCCTGTAGATTCAGAGAAGAAGATTTTCAAAGTTGTCACTATATGTTTCTATTGAAAACTGGCTACCCCTGGGGCGGGGCCAATTTTGACCCCTGGGGCATGATTTATATAACTTTTGTAGAGGACCTGAACATGATATTATGTGCCAAATATGAAAGCTGAGAACCTTCCAGTTTCAGAGAAGAAGATTTTCAAAGTTTTACTATATATTTCAATAGAAAACAAGGCACCCCTGGGGCAGGGCCAATTTTGACCCTAGGGGCATAATTTATATAACTTTTGTAGGGGACCTACAGATGATGTTATGTACCAAAGATGAAAGCTGAGAACCCTGTAGATTCAGAGAAGATTTTTAAAGGTTCAAATTGTTGACGACGGACGACGCATGCCGACGGACGACGGACATCAGGCGATCACAAAAGCTCACCCTGAGCGCTTTGTGCTCTGGTGAGCTTAAAACTAGCCGGCCCTGGGGCTGGCCAATTTTGACCCCAAGGGCATAATTTATATAACTTTTGTAGGGGACCTACAGATGATGCTATGTACCAAAGATGAAAACTGAGAACCCCGTAGATTCAGAGAAGATTTTTAAAGGTTCAAATTGTTGATGCCCGACAACGCACGACACACGCCGACCGACGACGGACATCAGGCAATCACAAAAGCTCACCCTGAGCACAAAAGTGCTCTGGTGAGCTAATAAGTGAACTTTAACAAAAACCGTAACCAAAAATTCTAAGTTAAAAGGGGACATAATTCTGAATTCTGTCAAAATGTTGGACAGAGTTATGTACTCTTGCCTTTAGGTGAAGCTTGTGATGGTGAACAAGTGTTCCAAGTTTAAAAGCTTTATCTCAAAGGGTTATGTAAATAAATTGACTTTTAAAAAAACTTAATGAAAAATTCTAAGTTAAAAGAGGCATTATTCAGTCAAAATGCTTCACAGAGTTATGTACTCTTGCCTACAGGTGAAGGTTGTGACGGTGAACACGTGTTCCAAGTTTCAAAGCTTTATCTCAAAGGGTTATGTAAATACAATGTAAGTGGACTTTAAACGGGCGTATAATAAAAAGTAAAGTAAACATCTCCAATGGTTTCATCCAAAAATAGCAAAAAATACTCAAAGTTCAGGGGGAGATAATTCTGCAATGCCCAGAGGTAAAATGGTCTATTAACACATGAAATGTTTCTGTATTAACGCATGAAATGTTTCTGTATTAACACATGAAATGTTGTTTTAACACATGAAATGTTTCTGTATTAACACATGAAATGTTTCTGGTATTAACACATGAAATGTTTCTGTACTAACACATGAAATGTATTAACACATGAAATGTTTCTGTATTAACACATGAAATGTTTCTGTATTAACACATGAAATGTTTCTGTATTAACACATGAAATGTTGTATTAACACGTGAAATGTTTCTGTATTAACACATGAAATGTTTCTGTATTAACACATGAAATGTTGTATTAACACATGAAATGTTTCTGTATTAACACATGAAATGTTGTATTAACACATGAAATGTTTCTGTATTAACACATGAAATGTTGTATTAATACATGAAATGTTTCTGTACTAACACATGAAACTAACACATGAAATGTTTCTGTATTAACACAATTCATGAAATGTTTGCCAAAGAAGAAACCGTAGAATCAGATTCATATTATTCCACAAGCAAACGGAGCAAAACCTGATCACACTGCTCCTATAGGAGCCTTCTGATCAGGGTCTACCATGTTTGCAAAAGTGTAGAAAGGTGTTTTTATGGAGTAAAGGGTTAAGTGATAGGAATGGCTGGCATTGTGTCAGAATTGTCTGTACTAAAATTCTGTGTGTCAGATTAAGCACAAATCTGAGAAGCACGGAGCTAAAGAGGTAGCCCAATCCCCTACTGGACCTCATTCCTAGTCCATTGGCCATAGACAGGAAAACCAATCCAACCTAACACACATTACTATATATACCATCAGTTGTTTTTTTGTTGAAAAAAAAAAGTCAACCAGAATTACTAAAAAATTCCCAATGCAACTACACGTGACCATCTCTGGGAGAATTGAAAAGATTTCATTATCGCAGAGTGATTGGAATGGGACTTTGCAACAAGATACCGATAATTGCATTTTGCGATCCCTTAATATGAAATAGTGCATTTTGCTAGAATAGTAACTGTTTTTGTACACTGATTCTTCTTAAAGGGAGAAGGACTACAGGGAAGAGTTAAAACTGAAGCATTTTAACTATAATAAGTTTCTCAGCTGCACCCTCATTTATTATTATTATTATTATTATTATTCATTACATACACTAGACAGTAAATACTCAAGTCATCACCAGTGATCACATGTGTGAAGACATTGTCAAAACTAATAAGCTTCATTAATAAATCATGCCAAACTGCCTAAATGTAGGACTAAACCTTTAGCAAGCTACCTAATATTACCACAGACTACAATCACTACATACTGTTCAGATCCAGATGAGACACTTACTGTGTGACTCATCTGGATCCAAACTGTTTGATACTCAAACTGTATGCTGACATAGAGGGAAATATATAGCTGTTTTTATATCATAGTCATATGCATTTTGTCTGTTGGACAGAAGTGAATTGCTCTCGTTTTACCTCATTCTGCGCTAATTCATGATGTCTGGTTCATTCTACATGTATAACCCTTTTATTGTTGAATATTCATGTAAGGAATAAAGACATCATGAATATCTATTAGTTGATATATTATTATGGCATAATGTATTTATTGAATCTATAGAATCAGATAATTTATAATGTCATAAGCAAACAGAGAAGATTCTGATCATATTTCTCCTATATGTGCAGTCTCATCTGGGTCTACTCTGTTTGCAAAGGCATGAAAAAGCATTTTGTATGAGGGAAATGGTTAAATTAACCCTTTCCCTGTTCTATGTTTATTTCAAATTTTAATACCTGAACATTCATGGACAAAATAGCTATTACGAAATATGGAAGGTGGAGCATTATAGCTATTTTAGAAAGTATAGAAACAGAACTATCAAATTCCATAAGCAAACCCTGATTATAAATAAGCAGACCCTGATCAGACGGCTCCTATCGGAGCCCTCTGAATTATGGGTCTACTCTGTTTGCAAGTGCATGAAAATGTGTTTATATGAAGGAAAGGGTTAACATTTCTCCCATTTTACTTTGAATATACTATCAGATTGTCAATATAGCTTATGAGTAATACAAAGAGTTCACAATACTCTGCAGCTAATTGGACATCATCAACTTACACATTGTACTTGTAAATCATCTAATACCAGCTTTAAATTGTGCTGCAAAATTGATTGCTTTGCCAATGCGAGTTAACAGATGCTCCATGATGAGAGATATAGGCAATAATATAGGCTTCCATATTCTTTTGTTTAATGGCCGACTGTGAATCAATAAGGTCATTTTAAGCTGATCCCTCATTCTTTCATGACAGAGCTTTCCCCCAGACCCTTTTCGCATGAAGGGCCCGACATTCGATCTTTGTCGATGGCGAAAATCCGACATCCCTTAATTTCTCTGACATGTAAAAATTCTCGAGCCAACGTCCTTCAACCGTGTTTGTTTATGTCATTTTAAGTGACAAGTATACACACAGACTTCCCCTGGTGTTGCAGTGTCTCAAGCTATCAGCCAACACCCGCAGCGCATGCCGTACGCATGGATGATTGCATGTTGCGTGTAAACAATTAACCGCTGTAGCAGTACAGAGGTGCAATACAGTTAAACGAACAAACAATTCAGCCCATTGAGAGAAGAATGTTCCAGAAAGTCAAACCAACAAAAACAACGAATGTTGCAAGTGGGCTTGAAATCAGGGAAAAAACATGAAAGTTCAGAACGTAAGTTTGTCTTATATAGGCTACCGATTTTAATAACTGTAATTGGACTATTTACGTGGACTAAACTTGAATTTGTTCTGCATACTCTATTTATATCGGAACAAAGAATTTCCATTCCTTGAATGATTAAATCGAGTTTCTTCTTGATTTGTAAAGGCCAAATGTACGTAAGCATGACGTTGAAACAACTATGACCTGGACTGGCAAAACAACCGATAATTTGACAAGATTCATCAATACATGTATTTAGAAAACATTTCATCATCGTGCAAAATATTCACCATGATAACCTCATTTTTTTCAAAATTTTCGCTGCGGCGCTAGGCACCCACCCCCTAGGACTAAAAAAAATGACATGCCTTCCTAAAATCCTGGGGAAAGCCCTGCATGCCAACCAGGTTACATTATAATGACACTTGTTCATCTCCGCCCATTTCACCAAATATAGTATGACTAAAATTATCGTAAATTCTAACATATACAATGATTGTAACAGGAAGTTACAATCACCATATGTTATTACTTACTAGTTATGTGCCAATTGATCTTAGTATTCGTCGATCACGTCATGAAGGTCGAGGAAGGATAGGCCATCATTGACATTTTATACATATCTTCGTTGAGACCATACAGTTTGGCAAACAGTAAAAGCAAGACAAGCCTAAACATCTGATTAGGGTTTTGCACATTGTTTGTCACATTGTTTTACTCTTTATCAGTTGTCATGATTTAGACAAAGAGACTGATCTGGATATACATTGATTGCAAACCTACACCCCATATATTTGACCTTTACCAAAACTCAAGTTAACCCGCTGTACTACAATTTAATCGTGATTTGTAATCGATGATCGATCAACGAACATCTGCTGATGATCGAGTAAAATTTGTGGTCCCATTCCCAACACTATTGCACTTACAGTGTGCTCTGTCCACTGGCACTTGATCGAAAAAGACTATAGTTTATTTATAGCAAATAGTACATTAATACACTACATGGTGCGGCAGCCGATTCTCCACCTGTTCCGTTCCGGCGGAAATTTCCGATATAAAACGCAGATCAAGGCAAAATCTACTCAGCGGTCGGGAAGGAAAGACATTTATCTCTGTAGAAACAATAAGTTCTTGTCCATAAACAAGCCTCTATCGAAAATATATGATAATATTTGGAGGGGAAAATGATTTTTGATTTTGTCGCCGTTTTCATTCCTAGTCAACTTCCGGTTTGAGCGACCTTCAACTGTTTCGGTTGAAACGGGCGTTTTCGTTGGACAAATCAGAAAGGTGTGTCAAGCGTTGTTGTTCCCGCGGTCTGTCACATATTTGTCTTTAAAATGCAAATCTTGGCAATAAAAACCAACTTAGAAGGCCACAACCTTGTGGTTACTGGTCATTATGACGATGCTAGTGAGGGATGGTGATGCAATTGGGCAGTGTCCGTCAGAATGTTTTGGGAACGGATGTTTTGTTATTTGATGAAGTTTCAATGTTATCAAAGAAAGACGCGCTCATGACGTCATTTGGTGACGTCATGGCATTTTAAGTAACAACTTAACGTCACCATGACGCTAGTTCAACATTGTTCTCTTTGATTTTATGGCTGAATGCATGTAACAAAAATGTGACGTGTATTTTGGTCGAAATATTAGATCAGAGCTATTCAAGTATTTATGTTTACATGCTGTTTGACTTCGAGCAGACAGTCGAAATAAACGGGTCATTGTCAACCAATCAAATGGCTTGTAACATTTTCTCGGGGTCAGAGGAGGTCACCGGAAGGTAACACGGAATGAAAGTCCTGACAAATTAACTCCGTCAATTTATCCCTGAAATATCATCAAATAGCTTCGATAGAGGTTTGTTAATGGACAAGAACTTACAGTTTCTACAGAGATAAATGTCTTATCTTCCCGGCTGCTGAGTAGATTTCGCATTGATCTGCGTTTTACATCGAAAATTTACGCCGGTACGAAACAATGGGCGAATCGCTGCCGCACCATGTATATGATATAACTATTGTATAACACAACTATAGTCCGTTTCGATCAAGTGCCAGTGGCTCTGTCATACGAAGTAGATCTAAATTATCGTATACTAGAATGTGTGATTATTTTGACTTTTTCGACTATGTGTAATGACATCATAAACTAGACTGTCGCAGGACAGCAAAGCTCGCCTATTGTAGACCTTGTCTACAAAGATGAAGTCCAAAATATTTTTCTATTTTAACTGAACTACAATGTACATCAATGTTAAATCTACTGGCAAACTCTATTCCAAATACCAGCTACCTATGGCAAGTATTTCATGTTGTATTAGTGCATCTTAACACTTACCACAAAACTTTAACCTTGAGATTAAAGTCCAAAACAGGTGAAATTTGGACTAAAATTCAATTTATTCTAAATTTTAACTACACTAAATCAATGTTCAACATACAGGAAACCTCCATTCCAAATATCAGTTTTCTAGGGCAAATATTTCATGTAGTATTAGTGCATTTCAACACTTACCCCAAAACTTTAACCTTGAGATTTCAGCCCAAAAAGCTAAGTCCAAAACAGGTGAACTTTTGACTAAAATTCAGTTTTATTTTAAAGTTCAACTACACTACATCAATGTTCAACACACCCAGAACCTCCATTTCAAGTATCAGCTTCCTAGGGCAAATATTTCATGTAGTATTAGTGAATTTCAACACTTACCCCAAAACTTTAACCTTCCTATTTCAGCCCAAAAAGCTAAGTCCAAAACAGGTGAACTTTTGACTAAAATTCAGTTTTATTTTAAATTTCAACTACACTACATCAATATTCACCACACCTGGAACCTCTGTTTCAAGTATCAGCTTTCTAGGGCAAATGTTTAATGTAGTATTAGTGCATTTCAACACTTACCCCAAAACTTTAACCTCGAGATTTCAGCCCAAAAAGCTAAGTCCAAAACAGGTGAAATTTTGACTAAAATTCAGTTTTATTTTAAATTTTAGCTACACTACATCAATGTTCAACACACCTGGAACTTCCATTTTAATTATAAGGTTCCTAGGGCAAATATTTCATGTAGTATTAGTGCATTTCAACACTTACCCCAAAACTTTAACCAAAAGCAAAAGCCAACGCAGACGCAGACACCGACGCCGGGGTGATTCCATAAGCCCCCCTATTCTTCAAATAGGCGAACTAAAAAGTACTTGCAATATGTTTGGTCTTACAATCTTTCTTATCCTTTTCCCTCATATAAATGTGTTTTCACACACTTGCAAACAGAGCTGGCTCCTATAGGAGCTGTCTGATTCAGGGTCTGCTCTGTTTGCTAATGGAATTTGATAGATCTGTTTCTTTTCTTTCCAAAATGGCTACAATATTCCACCTTCCATATTTCAATATAACTATTTTGACCATGAATATTCAGTAGGTATTGAAATTTGGAATAAATCTAGAACAGGCATTAAGCCTCTGCTGTGGATAAATCAGGCTGGGCCTCTGCTGTGGATAAAGCAGGTTGGGCCTCTGCTGTGGATAAAGCAGGCTGGGCCTCTGCTGTGGATGCAGCAGGCTGGGCCTCTGCTGTGGATAAAGCAGGCTGGGCCTGTGCTGTGGATAAAGCAGGCTGGGTCTCTGCTGTGGATAAAGCAGGCTGGGCCTCTGCTGTTGATAAAGCAGGCTGGGGCTGTGCTGTGGATAAAGCAGGCTGGGCCTCTGCTGTGGATAAAGCAGGCTGGGCCTCTGCTGTGGATAAAGCAGGCTGGGCCTCTGCTGTGGATAAAGCAGGCTGGGCCTCTGCTGTGGATAAAGCAGGCTGGGCCTCTGCTGTGGATAAAGCAGGTTGGGCCTCTGCTGTGGATAAAGCAGGCTGGGCCTGTGCTGTGGATAAAGCAGGATGGGCCTGTGCTGTGGATAAAGCAGGCTGGACCTCTGCTGTGGATAAAGCAGGCTGGGGCTGTGCTGCGGATAAAGCAGGCTGGGCCTCTGCTGTGGATAAAGCAGGTTGGGCCTGTGCTTCGGATAAAGCAGGCTGGGCCTCTGCTGTGGATAAAGCAGGTTGGGCATGTGCTGTGGATAAAGCAGGGGTATTCTGGCTATGAATGCAACCTTTCTACCATTGGAGCTATCACAGGAGTCCATCACACAAAAACAAACTAGAAACTTGTCTCCAGAAAACATGGTTGTCCCCCTGGTGACATTGTCTCTAAATCAAGGACTTTTTACAATATGTTATATATAGTAAGTCCCATAACTCTGATAACAAGAGGGCCATGATGGCCCTGTATCGCTCACCTGGTTAAATGATGTCATGTGACCTATCAATTTTGACCCCAGGGGCACAATTTTAACAGTCTTGGTAAAGCTCCACCAGATGATGCTCCATGCTAAATATGACCCCCACCCCCCAAGAAATGGACCATTTACAGTTTTTGACAAGAAGATTTTTAAAGTTTTCAGTAAAACTTTGAACCCCCTAGGGCAGAGCCAATTTTGATCCTAGGGGCTTAATTTGAATGATCTTGGTAAAGGTCTACCAGATGATACTATGTACCATATATCACAGCTCTAAGCCTTTCAGTTTTGGACATGAAGATTTTTAAGGTTTTTATATTATAATCCAATGTAAAACTTGTGACCCCCCAGGGGCATAATTTGAAAAATCTTGGTAAAGGTCCACCAGATGATGCTATGTACATAATAATTCACAGCTCTAAGCTATTCTGTTTCGGACCAGAAGATTCTTAAAGTTTTTACTATTTAATCCAATGTAAAATATGTGACCCCCAAGGTGTGGACATGTTCGACTCCAGGGGCATAATTTGAACAATCTTAATAAAGGTTCACCTGATGATGCTACATACCAAATATCACTGCTCTAAGATTTTTGGTTTCAGACAAGAAGATTTTTAAAGTTTTTACTATATAATATAAAACTTGGGACCCCCAAGGTTGGGCCAATTTTGACCCAAGGGTCAAAATTTGAACAATCTATGTAGAGGTCCACTAGATGATTCTACATACCAAATTTGGTAGCCCTAGGCCTTACAGTTTTTGCCAAGAAGATTTTAAAGTTTTTACTTCTTTTTGGACATTGGTTGCCATTGCAACCAGAGTTTTATATGGAATCAAATTCTTTGAACAACTTTGGAAGAGGTTGACCCAGGAAACATGTCTGCCAAGTTTGGTAAAAATCTAGGCAGTACACGTGTAGGTTAGGAGGAGATGTCATTTTAAGAAAAAACAGACGACAGACACAGGGTGATCACAATAGCTCACCTTGGCACTTCATTTGTTTATGTACATTTTCACATCTTTACGCACATTTTCACATCTTTCTATCTATGAAATTTTGAAGTAAACTCTCTCATGGTGTATGAGGAGTTGAGCACACAAGATCTGGGGTACATATGTATGAACGTACATAATTATGGAAGTACAGATGGATAAGGGCAAGGCTATATGCCTCCCACCTTATAGGGGCCATAATAAGAGCTGCACATTAGTCCCAAGCTTGTCTGTTGCTGCAAAACTAAATATAGTGTAGGGTCACATCTCATTTGAATGAGTCTGTTTGAGCCACAGACTGTTGTTGCAAAACTAAATACATTAAAGGGGACTAAATATATTGTAGGGTCACATCTCATTTGAATGAGTCTGTTTGGGCCACAGACTGTTGCTTAAGGGAAAGGGTTAAAGGATGACATTGACCTTGACATATCACCCCTCAAACTGTGCGGCTTTATAAGATACATATGCATGCCAAAAATTAAGTCTCTATCTGTACTGGCTCAAAAGTTATGACCAATGTTAAAGTTGTTGACAAACAAACAGACAGACAGACAGACAGTCTGAGACAGGGCAATAACAATATGCCCCCCCAGATCTGATCTCGTGGGCATAATAAAAAATGTACTGCTCCTGAAAGCGTTTTTAAGAGATAATACCATACAGGGTTACAGATAAGGTTTTGATGCAATTGGGTATTTACTCCTTGATTTTTTACAGAATTGGGTATTTGCAATTTTTGTTGGGTATTGGCAATTTTCGTAATTGGGTATTATTCATAATCTCATTAGGTATTCTAATTTTTATTTGCTTTTTGCTATATTTATTTGCTTTGTGTTACTCATTGTTTTGAAAAACAATTCCTTTTTCCACAATTTTAATTGGGTAAATACCCCAATACTCCCCTTACCTGTAACCCTGACCGTATACCTGAAACAATGCTTTCCTAGCTTACCTGCACAAAGAACTTCAAGAGATGGTACAAAGTAGTCATCACATAGAAGTGCGAAACCCAGGAACATGTAACAAGCTATGAAAACATGGAAGGCGATGGCACCATGCTCACGCTGATAGGCTGTGAATGGATCATGCGGAAACTTCTCTATGGCCCTCGGAGTACAATTAATGTAATCTGACATGAGGTGTCTTGAAACTGAAAATACAACAAGGAGATTATAAATTGATTATTGGTTTAAGCCCTTTCATGCTGAGTGTTGAAAATTAAAAAAGTCTAAGCTTACCATGAAAATTCAGGGATTTTTTTAACCTGTTACTCCATGAATAGTCATGTTGAAATAATGAAACCAAGAATATTAATCAAATTAATTTGTATTATAGCACAATTCATGGACACAAGATATTTTGTCCATGCCAGAAACTGTAGAATCATATCTATATCATATTATACGCAAACAGAGCAGACCCTCATCAGATGGCTCCTATAGGAGCCATCTGATCTGGGTCAACCCTGTTTGCAAAGGCGTATTTATGGAGGAAAGGGTAAAAGACTAGAAATTGTCCATAGGACACAGATCCCCCCCCCCCTCCACCTTAAACTTTGTCATATTCAAGATGCAACAAGGCAGTCCAAAGGACAGCTATATCCCTCACTGCCGCCACCTAAATTAAGACATTGACCTTAAGGTGATACAATGGGTTTTAACGTGGTTGACATTCAACCTTCCAGTTATTAAGAAAATAGGACGCGGAAACAAATATAATGGAAACTGAAGGTAAGAACACGACTTTCAAATGTGACCTTGACCTTGAGCCGACATGACTGCCACATGTGTTCTGCACATCATCTCAATTCGGTTAATATTTGACTCAAGTTTTATGAAAATCCTTCAAATGGTTTAGAAGATATGGAGCGGACACGAAATGTAATGGAAATTGGAGATTAAATCACTTGGCCTTCAAATGTGACCTTGACCTTGAGCCAACATGACTGCCACATATGTTCTGCACATTGTCTCAACGTGGTTAACATTTGAGGCAAGTTTCTTGAAAATCCTTCAAGGGGTATAGGAGATAACGAAACTATAATGGAAATTTAAGGTAAGAACACTTGATCTTCAAATGTGACCTTGACCTTGAGCCGACATGACTGGCACATGTGTTCTGCAAATCGTCTCAATTTAGCTAACATTTTAACTAAACGTTAACACAAAATGTAATGGAAATTGAAGATTAAATCACTTGGCCTTCTAATGTGACCTTGACCTGACATGACTGCCACATATGTTCTGCACATTGTCTCAATGTGGTTAACATTTGTGGCAAGTTTCTTGAAAATCCTTCAAGGGGTGTAGGAGATAACCAAACTATAATGGAAATTGAAGGTAAGAACACTTGATCTTCAAATGTGACCTTGACCTTGAGCCGACACGACTGGCACATGTGTTCTGCACATCGTCTCAATTTAGCTAACATTTTAACTAAACGTTTATGAAAATCCTTCAAAGGCTTTAGAAGATATGGAGCGGACACAAAAATGTAACGGAAATTAAAGGCAAGAACACTTGACCTTCAAACGTGACCTTGACCTTGAGCCAACATGACTGCAACATGGGTTCTGCACATCGTCTCAATTCATTTAATATTTGACTCAAGTTTTATGAAAATCCTTCAAAGGGTTTAGAAGATATGGAGTGGACACGAAACTGTAATGGCAACTGAAGGTTTAAACACTTGACCTTCAAATGTGACCTTGAACTTGAGCCGACATGACTGCCACATGTGTTCTGCACATCGTCTTAATTTGGTTAACATTTGACTCAAGTTTTATGAAAATCCTTCAAAGGGTTTAGAAGATATGGAGCGGACACAAAAATGCAATGGAAATTGAAGGTTAAAACCCTTGACCTTCAAATGTGACCTTGACCTTGAGCCGACATATCTGCCACATATGCTCTGCACATTGTCTCAACTTGGTTAACATTTGAGGCAAGTTTCTTAAAAATCCTTCAAGGGGTATAGGAGATATGGAGCGGACACGAAATTGTTACGGACAGACAGACGGACGGACGGACGGACGGCCGGCCGGACAGACGAAGGCCATTCCTATAACCCCCCTCCGCTATGCGGTGGTGGATAATAAAAACATGGAGATTATTCATATTAGTAATATTTTCATAATGTGAATGCATTACAAAACAAGAGATGTTTGTAAAACATGTATACCCCCAGACCCCCTGACCTTTGATCTAGTGACCTCAACTATAGAGGTCATCTAGCGGTCATGACTAATCATCACAGCAACTTTGAAGATCCTAAGCCAAACCACTGATCATTTATTGATCTGAAAACATTTCACATATTAAGGTCATGGTGACCTTGACCTTAAACCTAGTGACCTCAACAACTATAGGGGTCATCAAGTGGTCACAACCAACTACCACAGCAAGTTTCTCGAACCAAACCATTGAGCAGTTATTAATTGGAAACCATTTCATCAGCTAAGGTCATGATAACCTTGATCTTTGACCTGGTGACCTCAAAATCAATAGGGGTCATCTAGTTGTCATGGCCAACCACCACAGCAAGTTTGAAGATCCTAAGCCAAACCCTTGAGCAGTTATTGATCGCAAACCATTTCACCAGTTAAGGTCATAGTGACCTTGACCTTTGACCTAGTGACCTAAAAAATAATAGGGGTTATCTACTGGTCATGACCAAGCACCACAGCAAGTTTGAAGATCCTAAGCCAAACCCTTGAGCAGTTATTGACCGCAAACCATTTCACCAGTTAAGGTCATGGTGACCTTGACCTTTGACCTAGTGACCTAAAAAACAATAGGGCTCATCTAGTTGTCATGACCAACCACCTAAGCAAATTTGAAGATCCTAAGCCAAACCCTTCAGCAGTTATTGATCAGAAACCATTTTACAAGTTAAGGTCATGGTGACCTTGACCTTTGACCTAGTGACCTCAAATACAATAGGGGTCATCCAGTTTTCATGACCAACTACCGCAGCAAGTTTGAAGATTTTAAGCCAAACCCTTGAGCAGTTATTGATCGGAAACCATTTCACCAGTTAAGAGCATGGTGACCTTGACCTTTGACCTAGTGACCTAAAAAGCAATAGGGGTCATCTAGTGGTCATTACCAACCACCACAGCAAATTTGAAGATCCTAGGCCAAACCCTTGAGCAGTTATTGATCGCAAACTATTTCACCCTTTAAGGTCATGGTGACCTTGACCTTTGACCAAGTGACCTAAAAAACTTTAGGGCTAATCTAGTTGTCATGACCAACCAACTAAGCAAATTTGAAGATCCTAAGCCAAACCCTTGAGCAGTTATTGATCAGAAACCATTTTACCAGTTAAGGTCATGGTGACCTTGACCTTTGACCTAGTGACCTCAAAATCAAAAGGGGTCATCCAGTGGTCATGACCAACTACCACAGCAAGTTTGAAGATTCTAAGCTAAACCCTTGAGCAGTTATTGATCGGAAACCATTTAACCATTTAAGGTCATGGTGACCTTGACCTTTGACCTAGTTACCTCAAAATCAATAGGGGTCATCTAGTGGTCATGACCAACCACCACAGCAAGTTTGAAGATCCCAAGCCAAACCCTTGAGCAGTTATTGATCGGAAACTATTTCACCATTTTAGGTCATGGTGACCTTGACCTTTGACCTAGTGACCTCAAAAACAATAGGGGTCATCTACTTGTCATGACCAACCACCACAGCAAGTTTGAAGATTCTAGGCCAAGTCGTTTATTAGTTATCGTTCGGAAACCATCGATCTACCGACCGACCGACCGACCGACAGACCGACCGACCGACCGACCGACATGTGCAAAGCAATATACCCCCATTTTTTCAAAAGGGGGGTATAATAAATGTGTAATGCATTATTTATTATGCATTATGTATTATGCATTATGAATGCAATCACATGCTCTCATAATGTGAATGAGGTAGTTTACTTACAAGACTTCCTGTGCTTCAATCTACAGCACCAATGCTTTTAGATTTACATGTGACACAAACTTAAAATCGCCAACCCACAACATCCAGACCCACAACATCCAGACCCATAACATCCAGACCCGTAACATCCAGACCCACAACATCCAGACCCACAACATCCAGACCCGTTACATCATTAGCCCTTTCCCTGTTTAATATTCATGCCAGAAATAATGACATTGTGAATATTTATTGGCTGAATGTTTATAATGGCATGATTATGTACACAGGATAGTTTGGCCATGGCAGAAACTGTAGAATCATATCAGTATATCATAAGCAAACAGAGCAGATCCTGATCAGATGGCTCCAATAGGATCCGTCTGATCTGGGTCTTCTCTGTTTGCAAAAGCGTAGAAAGGCGTATGTATGGAGTAAAGGGTTAATACATTCCTGAGGTTTCACAATTCTAGCACTATTAATTTGTTTCAGCGTTATATGACACAAACTTCAAATTGCAAATTGTCACAAAATTAAGGTCAATAATTATGCCAATGTCCATGGCAGCTGGATGAAAATACACAAATGAATACATTTACATGTTGATTAACCCTTTCCTCCATGAATATTCATGTAAGAAATAATGACAGCATGAATATTAATTAGATTAATTTGCTATAATAGCACATAGACACGGGACGTTTTGTTCATTGTAGAAATTGCAGAAGCATTTAATTCTACATTATATCATAAGCAAACAGAGCAGGTCCTGATCAGACCTATAGGAGCCATCTTATCTGGGTCTACTCTATTTGCAAAGGCACAGAAACATGTATTTATGGAGTAATAATGGGTTAATAAACTGCCAAGGTTTCATCATTGTTTCAGAGTTACATACAACACCAACATAAAACTTCCATATTTACACAAAATCAAGACTCATAACTCTGTCAATTGCATGAAAATACTCAGCTGCAAATAGTTTAAACACTAAAACATATATTCATGAAGTTTCATGTTTGTAGGACAAATACTTTTAGAGTTATGCATGACGCAACCTAAAATTTCCATATTTGCACAGATTGAACAGACTGACAGAGAAATTTATACTCCCCCCTTAACCTGAATTCTTTTACAATTATTTTTTCATTTGTCCTATAACATAGAGTGTCAAACAATCCACACTGTTTGAATAGGTTATCACAAAATTTGCCATAGTACGTAATTTAATACAGTAAAACCTCTCTATAACGGCCACTAAATTGTGTAAATTAGTTGGTATTTAGGGCTGGTGGCTGCTTAAAGATGTATGCTGCGCAAATTTCCGCAAATTTTATCTTTCAAACTGACTTCAGGATCGGAATCTATGTACCGTAACACTTATTGAACACAAAACAATACGGCTAGTAAATGGTTGTTTGTGTCGAAAAAATAGAACAAGCAAATAATGCGGAAACCGCATTAATAAAGCCGGATTTCTTTGTGTTGACCTTGACCCAATTTCATGTATCCTTGTATCAACTGAAAGGCATTCACCCAAGCTTTCTGCTTACAAAATATAAATTGTCTAGCCCAAGTAGTTCAGAAGTTATAACAAAATTTTAATGACAGCCAATGTTTAAAAATAGTGACCTTGACCTGATTCCAGGTATCTTTATGTCATCCATAAGGTCCTTACCAAAGCTATCTGAATACCAAAGGTGAATTGCCTAGCACTCGTGGATCAGAAGTTATAGCAAAATGTTAAAGTTTGTTAAAAACAGTCAAGTTTTCAAAACAGTGACCTTGACCCAATTTCATGCATCCTTGTATCAACTGAAAGGCCTTCACCAAAGCTATCTCCATACCATATATTAATTGTCTAGCATATAAGGTTCAGTAGTTAAGAAAAATGTTGAAGTTTTTCAATGATGGCCAACTTGTCAAAACAGTGACCTTGACCAAATTTCAAATATCTTTATATCAACTGAAAGGCCTTTACCAAAGCCATTTGTATACCAAAGATGAATTGCCTAGCATTTTGTAGTTCAGAAGTTATAGCAATGTCAAAGTTTTTTAAAAACGGCAAAGTTTTGGAAATAGTGACCTTGACCTGATTTCATGTATCCATGTATCAAATAAAAGGCCTTCACCCAAGCTATCTGCATACCAAATATGAATGGCCTAGCTTAAGTAATTAAGAAGTTATAAGCAAATGGTCTTGAGCTTAAGTAATCAAGAAGTAAGTATAAGCAATGTTAAGTATTGTTAATGATGGCAAAGTTTTGAAAATAGTGACCTTGACCTTGACTTGATTTTATGTACAGTATAACCCCTCCAAACCGGACACTCGGTAAAACGGAATCCTCTCTAATCCAGACAAAATTCTCGGTCCCGTTTTATTCCTTCTTTATTTCTATACAATATTCCTCTCAATACCGGAAACCTCTTTACTCCGGAAACCGGACAAATCTTCAAACATTTTTGAAAGATATGAACTATAAATTTCCCCTACATACTGGACAGCAGGCTAAGGGCTTGACACATCCCTTAATCACAGCCTGGGGCAGTAAAACTTAACACCTTATCCCTAGGTGCTTTCAACACCTAGCGATAAGGTGTTAAGTTTTACTGCCCCATGGTCTATTCGGACTCGATTATGACCCGTTGGTGCCGTGAGATTAACTAATGTGCAGAGCAACAGATAAGCTTCATTTTATCATTTTAACTAATTGATTTGCAGGAAGAATTAATTTATTTCAAATTCTTATTGTTCAAAAACGATAACTGAAAAAGGAAAACGAATCGTGCTCAGAGATGCCGTCGTTTTTGGTAGGTTAGTTTTTCGTATGTTTACTATCGCACCATAGCACAGAGAGGTTACTGCGTACTCACAAACTGCATCTCATACCATTATCGCATTGTTACGGACCAAATAATCTATGAACGATAAAATCCAAGTTCTCCGCATATAGCGTTATGGGTGAAAACTCTCAATGTCAAATTCTAAGCGTGGAAGAGTTAGAAAAACGATAGATGTCAAATTCTAAGCATGGAAGAGTTAAAAACAAGAGGGCCATGATGGCCCTTAATCGCTCACCTGTTCGTAACAGATTAATGATTTCAATGACAGATTGCATAATTTGAAAAATCTTGGTAGAAAACCATCAGATGATGCTACATACTAAATATAAAGAGTGTAGACCTTAAAGATTTTCCTATGAAAAACTGTTAAGCCCCAGGGCGAGGTCAATTTTGATCCGGGGTTCATAATTTGAAAATCTTGGTAGAGGATTATTAGATAATGCAACATACCAAATATCTAAGGTCTATGCCTTACAAGTTCAGAGAAGACTTTTAAAGATTTTTAAGAAGATTTTTAAAAACTTTCCTATAAAAAACTGATATGCCCCTGGGCGGGGAAGTTTTCAACCCAGGGGACATAATTTGAACAATCTTAGTAGAAAACTATTAGATAGCGCTACATACCAAATATTAAAGGTCTTTCACTTACAGTTTTGGAGAAGAAGATTCTTAAAGCTTTTCATATGAAAAACTGATAAGCCCCAGGGCGCGGCCATTTTTGACCCAGGGGTAATAATTTGAATAATCTTGGTAGAAAACCATTAGATGATGCTACATACCAAATATCAAGGGCCTAGACCTTACAGTTCTGGAGGAGAAGATTTTTAAAGATTTTCCTATGAAAAACTGATAAGCCCTTGGGCGGTGCCATTTTTGGTCCGGGGGTCATATTTTGATTAATCTTAGTAGAGGACGATTAAATAATGCTACATACCAAATATCAAAGGTCTATACCTTATAATTTTAGAGAAGAATATATTTAAAGATTTTCCTATGAAAAACTGATAAGCCCCGGGGCGGGGCCATATTTGGCCCAGGGGTCATAATTTGAACAATCTTAGTAGTGGACCATTAGATCATGCTACATACCAAATAACAAAGGTCTATGCCTTACAGTTTCAGAGAAGATGATTTCTTCAAGATTTTCCTATGAAAAACTGATAAGCCCTGGGGCGGGGCCATTTTTGTCCTGGGGGTCATAATTTGAACAATCTTAGTAGAGGACCATTAGATGATGCTACATACCAAATATCAAAGGTCTATGCCTTACAGTTTCAGAGAAGAAGATTTTTAAAGATTTTCCTATGAAAAACTGATAAGCCCTGGGGCGGGGCCATTTTTGTCCTGGGGGTCATAATTTGAACAATCTTAGTAGAGGACCATTAGATGATGCTACATACCAAATACCAAAGGTCTATGCCTTACAGTTTCAGAGAAGAAGATTTTTAAAGATTTTCCTATGAAAAACTGATAAGCCCTGGGGCGGGGCCATATTTGTCCCAGGGGTCATAATTTGAACAATCTTAGTAGAGGACCATTAGATGATGCTACATACCAAATATCAAAGGTCTATGCCTTACAGTTTCAGAGAAGATGATTTTTAAAGATTTTCCTATGAAAAACTGATAAGCCCTGGGGCGGGGCCATTTTTGGCCCAGGGGTCATAATTTGAACAATCTTAGTAGAGGACCATTAGATGATGCTACATACCAAATACCAAAGGTCTATGCCTGACAGTTTCAGAGAAGAAGATTTTTAAAGATTTTCCTATGAAAAACTGATAAGCCCCGGGGCGGGGCCATTTTTGGCCCAGGGGTCATAATTTGAACAATCTTAGTAGAGGACCATTAGATGATGCTACATACCAAATATCAAAGGTCTATACCTTACAGCTTCAGAGAAAAAGATTTTTAAAGATTTTCCTATGAAAAACTGATAAGCCCTGGGGCGGGGCCATTTTTGGCCCGGGGGACATAATTTGAACAATCTTTGTAGAGGACCATTACATCATACTACATACCAAATATCAAAGCTCTTGGCTTTGTAGTTCCAGAGAAGAAGATGTTTAAGTAAATTGTTGACGCCCGCACGTACGCACGACGCACAACGCACATATGCACGACGCACGACGCACGACGACGGACATAGGATCATCCCAATAGCTCACCTTGGCACTTTGTGCCAGGTGAGCTAAAAAACGATAGAAACTGCTGGCATACCATCAATTGCCAGCTTTCTTATTGAAAAGGAACCAACGCCGAAGGAAATCGTCTGCAGTTTGCTGAGTGATATAATTTTAAATTTCGTTTCATCGAGAAAATTGCTGATGGTTGTTTTTAACTATGAAAACGAATTGTCTGAACATATCAGGTATTCAAACTGTGAAATTGGTTTTAATTGTTGATTTATGGATAATCTGAATAATAATTGATTGGTTATTAAAATAGGTGTATCTGCACATAAATTATACACTGGATGATAAATATGGTCATATATAAAAATCTCTCCAAATCGGAATCCCCTCTAAACCGGAATGTTTACCTGTCCCCAACCTTGTCCAGTTAAGAGGGGTTCTACTGTATCCTTGTATCAAGCGAAAGGCCTTTACAAAAGCAATCTGTATGCCAAATATGAATTGCCTAGCATTTGTAGTTCAGAAGTTATAGAAATGTTAGTTTGTTAAAAACGACAAAGTTTTGGAAATAGTGACCTTGACCTTGACCTGATTTCATGTATCCTTGTATCAAGCGAAAGGCCTGGAAGTTTACCAAAGCTATCTGTATACCAAATATGAATTGCCTAGCATTTGTAGTTCAGAAGTTATAGCAATGTTAAAGTTTGTTAAAAACTGCAAAGTTTTGGAAATAGTGACCTTGACCTTGACCTGATTTCATGTATCCTTGTATCAAGCGAAAGGCCTTTACCCAAGCTATCGGCATACAAAATATGAATGGTCTAGCTTAAGTAATTAAGAAGTTATAAGCAAATGGTCTTGAGCTTAAGTAATCAAGAAGTAAGTATAAGCAATGTTAAGTATTGTTAATGACGGCAAAGTTTTGGAAATAGTGACCTTGACCTTGACCTGATTTCAGGCATCCTTGTATCAAGCAAAAGGCCTTTACCCAAGCTATCTGCATACAAAATATGAATGGTCTAGCTTAAGTAATTCAGAAGTTATAAGCAATGTTAAAGTTTTGTTAACGACGGCTAAAACCCACCCACCCGCCTGCCGGCCCGCCCAGTTTTCACCAAACTATAAGCCGAGATTTTTCTTAAAAAAATCCGGCTAAAAATGGATTGCTACAGAAATCAATGGAACAGCATTCGCCATTGGCCGGAATCTGTTGTATGATTCAAATTTACATACCGGAATAATCATTCAATGTATATGTAAGTCAACAACCGGTGTCAGCCCTTGTACATGCGATAATAACCTAATTAATATTCAAAGCGTTGTTCCGAAATAGAATCGGAGTCATTCAGAACTTGGTCGAAGATGTCCACTGATTTCCGTACCAACGCCCGTTTCTAAAAAGGAGGCTCCTTTTTAATAATTTAGCAGTATTCGGATAGCAATAATATTTAGCTGAACAAATATATCCTGTCGGAAAATGGGTTGTAAGCATTATTTTCATTCTATGTATACGTGTACTGCTTCTGGTGTTAACTGGTTAATACGAAAAATGCTCATAATACATCTTTAAAGCAAGTAAAACAGAATGCTCCTATAGGAGAGTTCTGTTTTACTTTAATTTCACCCTGCTTTAAGCAACCATCTGCCTTTAATACAAAATACTTGATGTAATTTAGTGGCCGTTATAGAGAAGTATTACTGTGCCGACAGTTTGTCATGGGACTACTTTTCAAGTTTTATTTGTGGTTCTTATGTTGCTGTGCACTATTTATGGTTGCATATAAAAGGTTGATTATAATTTCTTCAAGAATAATTTTGTTGTCTACTTCAAATCTTAAAGTACATAATTTCGTTCATTTTTTCACATTACAAATTGTGTTGACCCTTTCCTTCATATAAACGCCTTTTCACGCATTTGCAAACAGAGTAGACCCAGATAAGACGGCTCCTATATAGGAGCTGTCTGATCAAGGTCTGCTCTGTTTGCTTTTGACATTATATAGATCTGATTCTATAGTTTTTGTTAAAGCAAAAAAATCCTTGAATAGTTAATATTATAACAAGAGGGCCAAGATGGCCCTTAATCACTCACCTGATTACCATAGATTTGAGATTTTTGATGGGTAGACCATGGGTAAGGCCAATATTGACATTAGGGACAATATTTGAACAATGTTGAAAGTGGACCATGAGACATGGTTCTACAGAGAACAAGACTTTCAAAGATTTAGAATATTGACTTTATCAAGACAATGATTCTGACCAATGAAGATTGGGCTAAAATTTGCCCTCTAGAGTATTTTTTCTGAGATTTGACCTAGTGACCTACTTTTTATTCTCACCCCACCCATGATCACACTCAACCTTGATATCATCAAGACAAACACTCTGAGCGAGTTTGAGGAGGATTGGGCTAAAAATGTGGCCTCTGGAGTGTAAACAAGATTTTTCTATGATATTACCCAGTGACCTATTTTTTGACCACACGTAACCCACTTTCAAACTTGTCCAAGATTTTATTAGGACAATCATTCTGACCATTTTTCATGAAGATTTGGCTATAAATGTAACCTCTAGAGTGTTCACAAGGTTGTCCTACTATTTGACCTAGTTTTTAACCCCACATAACCCACTTTCAAACTCGTTTGAGATTTTATCAAGACAATCATTATGACCACGTTTCATGAAGATTGGACAAAAAATGTGCCTACTAGAGTGTTCACAAGGTTTTTCTACTGTTTGAACTAGTGACCTAGTTTTCAATCCCACCTGACCCACTTTCGAACTCGTCCAAGATTTTATCAAGACATTCGTTCTGACCAAGTTTCATGAAGATTGGACAAAAAAATGTGACCACTAGAGTGTTCACAAGGTTTTTCTACTGTTTGACCTAGTGACCTAGTTTTAACCCCACTTGACCCACTTTCAAACTCGTCCGAGTTTTTATCAAAACATTTCGTTCTGACCAAGTTTCATGAAGATTGGACTAAAATTGTGACTACTAGAGTGTTCACAAGGTTTTTCTACTGTTTGACCTAGTGACCTAGTTTTTTACCCCACGTAACCCACTTTTCAAACTCCTCTAAGATTTTATCAAGACAATCATTCTGACCAAGTTTCATGAAAATTGGGCTAAAAATGTGACCTCTAGAGGGTACACAAGGTTTTCCTACTATTTGACCTAGTGACCTAGTTTTTAACCCCACTTGACCCACTTTCAAACTCGTCCGAGATTTTATCAAAACATTTCGTTCTGACCAAGTTTCATGAAGATTGGACTAAATTTGTGACTACTAGAGTGTTCACAAGGTTTTTCTACTGTTTGACCTAGTGACCTAGTTTTTTACCCCACATAACCCACTTTTCAAACTCCTATGAGATTTTATCAAGACAATCATTCTGACCAAGTTTCATGAAAATTGGGCTAAAAATGTGACTACTTGAGTGTTCACCAGGTTTTTCTACTGTTTGACCTAGTGACCTACTTTTCAACCCCACTTGACCAACTTTCGAACTCGTCTGATATTTTATCAAGACATTCGTTCTGACCAAGTTTCATGAAGATTGGACTAAAATTGTGACTACTAGAGTGTTCACAAGGTTTTTCTACTGTTTGACCTAATGACCTAGTTTTCAACCCCACTTGACCTACTTTGAAACTCGTCCGTGATTTTATCAAGACATTAGTTCTGACCGAGTTTCATGAAGATTGGACTAAAATTGTGACAACTAGACTGTTCACAAGGTTTTGCTAGTTTGACCTAGTGACCTAGTTTTTAACCCCACTTGACCCACTTTTCAAACTCCTCCGAGATTTTATCAAGACAATCATTCTGACCAAGTTTCATGAAAATTGGGCTAAAAATGTGACCTCTAGAGTGTTCACAAGGTTTTCCTACTATTTGACCTAGTGACCTAGTTTTTAACCCAACTTGACCCACTTTCGAACTCATCAGAGATTTTATCAAGACATTCATTCAGACCAAGTTTCATGAAGATTGGACTAAAATTGTGACCACTAGGGTGTTCACAAGCAAATTGTTGACGACACACGACGCATGACGGACATTCAAGTCTCCCAAAAGCTCACCCTGAACTTTGCTCAGGTGAGCTAAAAATTAAGCTAATAAATATTCATGATGACATTATTTCTTACATGAATAGAGAACAAGGACAGGGTTAAAGGTGTTTGGCAGTAAGCTGGATTTCAAATTTGTTGAGCATGAATGGTTCTTCTTGTTCTTAGTTAATCGCCTGTCTGGCCTATATAAATTCTCCACATCCATTACATGTAATTACATACAACACATTTGAAACACCACAGGACATATTGGTATTAACTTTAAATATTTTTCCACCATTGTATCACCTGCTTTCAGTTATATATATATACATATATAGATATTTGCCACTACTCCAAAATACTTTCAAAATAAAAACTAAGTTAAATGCACAATGTCTACACATGTGCAGATTATCATAGATCAGACAACAGTTTGTACAAATAACAAAATAATCCAATGTACCTAACTATGCCATTATAAAAATTCCGCTAATAAATATTCATGACACCATTATTTCTTACATGAATATTCAACAGGGAAAGGGTTAAAAATTTGCTACAAACAATAAATTCTGCTGTCAACAATTACTTGCATGAATATTTAAGGTTAAATAGTGTCAAAGGTTATTTTGATAATTACTGTCAGGAAAATGATTGATAGAAGCCAGATTGTTCGTGTTGTGCATGTTAACATGTATTTAATTGTTTCATCAGGTTAAATATTAACCCTTTGAATGCAGGACATTCATGCATTGTCATTTGCAAACAGTGTAGACCCAGATCAGAGTGCTCCAAGAGGAGTCCACTCATCACAGTCTGCACTGTTTGTCATTCAAAATCTTCCAGCAAGTATAAGCCGCAGATGGGCTATTCTACCAAGAAAATTCAGTGTTGAAAAGTTTAAGAAAGGTTTTGGCAAATCATTATCCCTCACAAGCAGCTTAGATCCATATGAGATGCTCGATATCTTGGCATCGCATCAGGATTCAAAATAATTATGTGTCCTGTCTACCATCTCATTTTTTAAACAAAACAAAAGAAATTTTAGCATTGGAAGAAGATGACAAGTGTTGAGGAGTGCCTGGACATGTTTGCTTTAGCGCGCTGAAGGTTCAACATCTTGCAAACTGCTGGGAAAAACCAGGTGACATCAATTTCAACACTCAATTATTTGCACTTTAACTATATTCAGGATGGGAAAATTACAAACTTAACTACGAGACAGAAACAGAATCAATGTGTTGGGGTAAAATTGAAAATGTACATTTATTCCCGAGATACATGGTAGTAATTATTCTGTATCATCCAAATCAAGTTTTGTACAGAAAAGACATACTTTTTAAGCTTTAACTATTTATCTAATGTAAGAAGAATATTTATTAGGTGAATTTTGTAAATGGCATAATGAACACAGAAATTAATGGCCATGGCAGAAATTGTTGACCAGATCTATATAATTCCATAAGCAAACAGAGCAGACCCTGATCATGGCCTGTTCTTTTTGCAAAGGCATTAGCTCTTTGCACGCTAGCGACAAATTAGACCATTATTACCTATGATCTCATCAGGATCCAAACTGTTGGACACTTTAGCCATACTTTTGCTAAGAAATGAAAGAAATTTTATTTATGAATTGAAGCACAGACGACAATTGTTGCAGACGAAACAAATACTTAGTGTGCAAAGAGTTACCGGTAAAAGAATTAGGATGGTTGTTATCCTACTCGTCCAAACACTATTTTTCAAGACCATACTGTTGAGAACAAACAAGTTTGACTAAGAAATTTCAGATTTGGAAGGAACAATTTGCCTCTTATATTAATAAATTACTAAAGATCAAACAAACAATAGTATTGTAAGTTCTATATTACATTACAACAAACTCTACTACTTAAATAACTGAAATACACTGCAGTCTGCAGTTCATCAATTTCTTCTGGATGTAACCAGAGATTAGTATGGAAATTGTTTAAAAAATGGATAAAAAGAACAAAATGATATGTACGTACTGGCTAAAGGGGAATACATTGTATTTCGAAGGTAACTGAGACAAGACAAATCAACTTTTAATTAACGTCTTGGAGAAAGTGTGTCATTTGCAGATGTTTTCAAACATCCCTTATACATAATGAAATTTGACTCTTTGTCTTATATCCATAATTTCTGCCCAGGAAAATCTAACGAGAATCTCTCAGCTGAATATATATATTTAAAATGAGCTAGTTTCACACCAGTTTGTCCCATACTTGAATCTTTGGCCGAGACAAAAATTAAAGAATCAAATTTTGATATCTAAATAATTACAAAGTGTTACATTTTATGGTCAAGTTAAAAGTCTGTTTTAGATGTTCTGGTTTAGCATGCTTATTTGTTTTGTGATTATAATCCACTGATCAATTTTGCAACATCAAACTCTGATTTCTGCCTCATAGGCTATTTTTAGATCCAACCACTTTGAATAAATCTACCAAAAAGGAGCATAAACTAGAGAAAAGGAAACTTTCAGAATTGTTTATTTTTGAAACCATTGTGATAAATAGAGCATTTCGATGATCCATAAGGAGAAAATGCTCTATTTATCACAATGGTTTCAAAAAAAGACTTTTAAAGAGGCGTCAAAAGGCGTCAAATGTTCAATATGAGAAAATGGGTTCAATATGAGGGAATGGGTTTAACCCTTTACCTGATACGCTCGGAACAGACCCAGGTCAGACCTGTAGGCGTTTGTTTATGAAATCATAATAGATCTGACTATACAACTTCTACCAATACCAATCAATTCTGTGTACATACACTATTATAAATATCCAGCCAATGAATATTTATTTTATCATTATTTCTGACATGAATATTCAACAGGGAAAGGGTTAAGAGAATGGCAATTGAAACATAACTGAGATGAAGAATAAGATAAACCCACTCCAGATCTATGAAGCTACTCTTACTACTGCATTTCATTCATGTGATGATGACTGTAGTATGTCAAGAGAAATTCTCATATGACCGAGTCACAAGACAAAGGGTGATTAACCCTCTACTTCATAAATGTGTGTACCTTTCTATACATTTGCAAACAGAGTAGACCCAGACCTAAAGGAGCCATCTGATCTGGGTCTGCTCTGTTTGCTTTAGATATAACATAGATTTGATTCTACAGTTACTGCCATATGGCCAAAAGATCACATGACCATGTGCTATTATAACAAATTAATCTACTTAGTATTCATTTAAGAAATAATAAATTCATACCAGTGTTTTATCGTGCAATCGAACACTGGTAGGAGTTGAGATGCGTATTAATTAAATCACGAGGCCGATAGGCCGAGGGATTTAATTATAAGCATCTCAACGACTACCCGTGTTCGATCGCACGATAAAACACTGGTATAAATTTATTATTTCGATTCTAACACTTCAATTTAACTATAATTTGCACCGCCACAACGGCACTACATTTCTTGTCGTACGAATTTTCGAAGCCATATTACGTCACGTTAAGCTGTTACAGCGCGTGCGGTGTTTTATTGAGAATTCAAACATAGATACGTCCCTTCTTTGTTTATGTAGATGTGTGCGCGAGGTGTGTTAGAATACTTCATTATTTCTAACATGAATATTAATGGTCAGTAAAGGGTTAATGCTTTGCACATAGTATAGACCAGATCACTTGGTGATTCAATGAAGCAGTCTCATCAGGGTCTACAGTGTTTGTAAGCTTAGATAGTAAGAATAATGCAGCAGCAGATAATGAATATGATTTACAAGAGTCTGTGTCAACCCTGTTTATAAATCACTGAGGACATTTCTCTCATGGTCATGCTCAAATATATATGTATATAGAAATGTCCTCCTTTTTATCTTTGTACTGAGATATACCTGCTAATTCATCAGTATATTCCAACCTACAACAGAACTTGTCTTAACCCTTTTCTCCATGAATATTCCTGTATGAATAATGACATCATGAATAATAATTACGTAAAGAACACAGTAATTGTTGGCCATAGCAGATGTTATAGAATCAAATCTATATTATTTCATAAGCAAACAGAGCAGACACTGATCAGATGGCTCCTTTTGGGTCTACTCTATTTGCAAAGGCATAGAAAAAAATGTAATGAAGGAGGCTCCTAATGAGACTGTCTGCAGGAGGCTCTTATGGGACTGTCTGCAGGAGGCTCCTAATGGGACTGTCTGCAGGAGGCTCCTATTGGGACTGTCTGCAGGAGGCTCCTAATGGGACTGTCTGCAGGAGGCTCCTAATGAGACTGTCTGCAGGAGGCTCCTAATGGGACTGTCTGCAGGAGGCTCCTAATGGGACTGTCTGCAGGAGGCTCTTATGGGACTGTCTGCAGGAGGCTCTTATGGGACTGTCTGCAGGAGGCTCCTAATGGGACTGTCTGCAGGAGGCTCCTATTGGGACTGTCTGCAGGAGGCTCCTAATGGGACTGTCTGCAGGAGGCTCCTAATGAGACTGTCTGCAGGAGGCTCCTAATGGGACTGTCTGCAGGAGGCTCCTAATGGGACTGTCTGCAGGAGGCTCCTAATGAGACTGTCTGCAGGTGGCTCCTAATGAGACTGTCTGCAGGAGGCTCCTAATGGGACTGTCTGCATTTCTTTTGGAATGCATTTAGCTACCACCTGCCATAAAGACCAAGTGTCAAGTGTAGACCTCTTTTTGATGATCGCTAATGACAGGTTTTATTGTATTTTTGAAATACATGTACTCCAATTTTCATTTTTTAGGTTAATTACCTTACTAATACTATTATTGCTTGACCCTTCTATCTGCTCTTATTCACAGTCTATTTTAAGTACAAGAGTGATAAATATAACCGACATGTCATAATTTCCTCAACCCTTAACCCTTCCCTCATTTAAATGTGTTTTCACGCATTTGCAAACAGAGTAGACCCAGATCAGATGGCTCCTATCTAAAATGGCTACAATGTTTCACCTTCAATATTTAAGTGTAACTATTTTGTCCATGAATATAATATATTCAGTAGGTGTTGAACTTTGGAATAAACATAGAACAGGGAAAGGGTTAATTTAGCTTGACTCTTTCTGAATAAAGAAAATATTGTATCAAATTATCATCAAAGAAACATTTACTGATTTTTACCACAAACAGTGCAGACCCTGATCAGAGGATTCCCCAGGGGGCCTTTGATAAGTGTCTACATCCTTTGCACATGTCTTATTATTATTATTACACCACATTTATATAGCGCTCTTTTCATACAGGATATGTGCGTTCAAAAGCGGTTCATAAAGATACATTTTATATACAATAATGCGTAAATTATAGAACATTTAAAATAAAATATATTTAATACTTACCATATATACAGATAAGAATAATAATAAAAAAGAATTTATTTAGGACATGGGTAAATCAACTTCATTTTTTCCGTAAGTTTATGTGTCTGTGTCATATTATGCTTTATTATATTGTGTCAACGCACTCAGATCATAAAAAACAAAAGTTGAATGTAACATTCTATGCACGGTGCCAGTACGTCACACAATTTTGACCCAGACTCAACAGACTTGGGTACATTTGTTTTGGCATACAACCTCTACACATAAAATATTGCCGGAAAATTGGGTAATAAAACAGATCAATTTGAAGTTCATGCATATAAACTAAGCAATTACAAATAAACAACTGTTATATACGCGCAATATGCAACCCCTCCAGTCAAACACTATTCGACCCGCTATGGCAATGAGGGAGTACACAACGGATCATATTTTAATAGAGTTGTAATAGGGTATATCCAAAATTTAATACAGAATAAAATGTCCTATTATGGGAACCCAAAAAGCCCAGCCAAAGTAGAGCTAAAGAAGGTATCCCGTATACTGTTCCTACAACATATCCCACCGGCTGCAATGGCAAAGGAATCACATCGGACAAATCGAGACTAATTGAAACACGCAATGCTGCATTAGACCATACAGGCTTAACCTGCCCGCTACCTGTACGAAATTATTAAGCGGAATACGCCTGGAATTTAGACGGATTACGCCCTGAAAATGGCAAAATATCAGATTTTCCTGCAATCACTACACGGACACGGAATTTTGCTAAAAGCCGCCTAAGAAAATCTGAATTCCCGCCTTAATTTTAGCAGGAAATGATAACAATTTAGACGGAAACTATAAGCCAGATTTTTTTCGGTGTAGTAAGGCGGAAAAATAAACTTTACTTTTCAAACTAGCAGGAAAAAATGACATTGAACTATTCTTGAGATTTTCTTAGACGGAATTTCGACTTAGTCTATTTTACTAGATGGAGTTTTTGTCTTTGTTAATTTTGCTAGGTGGAATTTCAGACTTAGCATTTTAGCAAAGGTTTATTAGACAGACTTAAGTCCTTTTATAGTCAAATATGTGGATCTTACATTTCAACCCGGGCAGTTTAGAAATAAACAATAAACAAACTTTTTCTGACAAAAGTAGTCTTTGATCAAATAAAGCATCTCTGACATTTAAGGTGACTATTGTCTGGATCTAATTACTTTCAATGCCCCAAAAGACCTTTTTTTGTATTAAGGGCCATGACATGGCTTTCATGTTACTTTTTATGGTAATTTGACAACCATAAAAAGTAACCCACTTCAAATGGGGTACCCATTCACGAGTATATCGACAAACAGTTAAGATCCAGATCAGAACCACAAAAAGTGGGACCTGATCTGAGGTACAATGTCTAGGCACCATTCCTACAAAAATCAGACCAATAGTTAAAAGTATCTCTTGATTTTTGATGTAGTTGATAATTTCAGATGACAAAAAATACCCAGAATGCAATAGGTGAATTGATTCTTACTGAATGCAATAGTAATATAAGCCAAGGAGTATTAATTAATACTGGTACTGTAGTTATGTATCAAACTGTACAGATCAAGAACTGTTAGCCACATCACAGACGTGGTGGCTGAGCTGGATCTGTAAAGTTTGAAGTCTCACTAAGCATTAACCCTTTCCTCAATAAATAGGCCTTTCTGTGCCTTTGCAAACGGAGAAAAGAGTAGACCCAGATCAGATGGCTCCTAGAAGAGCCGTCTGATCAGGGCCTGCTCTTTTTACTTATGATATAATATAGAATTATAGATATGATTCAACAGTTTCTGCCATGGCATAAAGTTTCTGTGTTAATATGCCATTTTGAAAATTAATGCAATTTACTGTTCATGGTGCCAATAAAACCTGTCATTAAATTCTACCTGTATATTCATGGAGTAAAGGGTTAATATCTTGTGCTTATTGATCACTTCTTAGTTCCAAACCAAAGACTGACAAGGATCATGTTTTCTTTCTTCATTCTTTGCTAATATGGAAGTTGGCATTAATAACTAAGAGCAATGGTCAAACTGAAACTTTACTACTTTTGAACACTGCAGCACCATCTGTATTAAACAATTTCAAGTTAAAATACAAATTTGTTGGTTTGCTTAGATGCCCTCCATTTTGAAAGTGTGATTGGTAAAGTTCTCCATCATAAGTATCTGCATAACTGCCAAGGGGTACTTGTCGCTGGAACCGATGTTGTAGGTTTTTTTTTATAGAAACTGTCTTGTCGAAATAAAGTATGATCTTTTAACAGCACTTCAATGAAGTAACTAGCACTGTCAAATGGCATGCCACAAGTGCCATGGGACAATGTTTTACTGTTTGATCTTTTACTGCATTATGGCAGTGAGGGCAGTAATAGCCAGGAAAACAAGATGTTTTTTTAATTTTTTGAAAACAAAAAAATGTTTTAAACTCATGTAGTGTGCTGCACAATATATGTCCACTTGGAAGTACAAATGACAGAATATTCAAAAGCTGCTGCGCTGCATCACCAATAAGGTTGTACATTGTTGTAAAAAGAGCCAACAGCAACACAAAAGAGCCAATGGTAACAGAACTGCTTCATTGTCTTCTGCAGAGTCATTTTCGTTATCAGATATAGTTGATGAAGTAGAGGTCAGCTCTACAACATTTTCATCTTGACATCTGAGTCCAGCATACAGTCATCTGGAATGTCTCGGTCAGTACTCTTACTCATGTATATAGAAAATGTTCTAAATCCTGACTGACATCTCCTGGGATGGAATCCGTTGGTTCACTTGTGTGAAAGGAACAGCCATCTTGTCTAGTTTTCTCCCCAACTGCCTGCAGTCTATCATCCTGGAAAGATTAACAAATTCATCAAAGAATCCTAGCCATATTTACATGTAAATGACCACTGCCATTATACTTTGAGATTTTCAAACACAATACATTTGATACATTCAAACAACGTCAACTCAGATCAGTTGTGCATGCACACCTTAGGTTATGCATTAACACCAACTGTGATTAGTTTGCTTGAATGTAAAGTGTCAAATGTGTAGATCTTGTATAGTGCCATACTTTTTTTTAAAGGCAGCTAATCTGGATCTATATTTGAAAAGTACCATAAAATAACTAAATCATTTCGTCTCAAAACTTCATTCAAAGCCCCATTACCCAGAATTGTAGTTAATTGCATCAGTAAACCATTTTTGGCCAGACAAAGAAAATGTGAAACATTATGGGCCTTTAGCATGACCCTATTTCTCATCATGCATGTTCTATATATAAGTTTCTCCCCAAATGACTCAGCAGAACAAGAGTTATATTGGCCTGACAAAAATGAAAAAAAAAGTTTGACACAGGCACAATATTTGGATCCACAGTCTATTTAAAATAAATTTTGGTACTCAATTTCATAGAGATACTTTTCTAGTTTCTAAATTGATTGAGATCATGTTTAAATCACTTTTGACACCCCTTTTCACAAACTCGTTGTTCAAGTTTCCTTGAATCAATTTTGAAATAAGGATGTCAGGCTAAAAAACAAGTTTTACCCTTTGCTACAAATATCAAATCTTCATTTCCGTTTATGCGATTCAAATCGTGTGATAGCTCAATGTGTGAAATCAGAGACATATAGATGCGTACATGTATGGAAGGTGAAACATTTTAAACATTTGGGAAACAAAAGAAACAGATCTTATCAATTTCCATTAGCAAACAGAGCAGACCCTGATCAGACGGCTCGTATAGGAGCCCCCTGATCTGGGTCTACTCTGTTTACAAATTAGTGAAAACACGAGTAAAAGGGTTAAATGGACATTTAAGTTCGGGACTCACGACCTACCGTTAATGATAATGGCTGAATCTTTCGTTATCGGATAGCAATGTCTTCAGAATTTATTTTGTGCTGGCAGTAAGGCCCCTTTCGTCTACTTTTCCGTTGATTTCTTCGACCATTCACACAGCTTCGAAGGTCTGGAAGGAATCGCCATTATTTTGTGTCATGTGACTACGCTGGACAAACAGCGGTGATTGGTCGACGGTTGGAAGAAATAGTCACGTGGCGGATGCTGGCGCAAAAGCCCAATTGTTTTATCCCCCTAGGCAAGCGTCCCATCTACGGCACTAACCTATTATTCTCTATAAGTCCCAGGATTCAATTTGTAAACAATGGCGACAGCTAACATTTAAAGGCTTACGCCGATTCTACAATGTTTGCGGTCATATTCTGTTCGGACGACAAATCCTTAGCCGTTCTTGGAGAGAGGGAGAGAAAAACTTTGGAAATGCTGGGAGATTTCCAAGAAAAGGAAAGTGAAAGTTGACCAGGGGAAAATCTGTCTACGACGGCGGTAAGCGATCGAATTTGCTATAAATCCATCCACCATCTTATTCTTGATAATGATAAAATTAAATCTCTCGCTGTGATTCTGACAGTAGACTTGATATTACAACTTGAGACTCCACATATTAATTGCAGAAAAGCATGTGAAATAGATTTATTTATTCAAACTTTCAAAATTTAAAAGCGGTTTCAGTTGACTTTGCGCAGGAGTATCGGAGATATTCATTGGCTGGCTGAAGCAAATATACATGGGTTTGCGTATTATTGTCCAATCGCTACCTACCTTACTATCACGCATTCCGGAAACTAAAACCGACATTAATACTTGAATACTGATACTGATACTCATAAGAGTTACAAGAGTTTGTGTAACTATTACATGTAAAAACAACAACAACAAAAACACGTTCTATTGGAGGGGTATTTCAAATCTCAGCCTCTGCCTCTGGGGGAAATGCTGGAATCACTGTCTGTCTGTCCCCAACAACAATTTCTCAATTTTTCTCCAAAAGCACAGAGCCTTTTCACTTTATTGGGCTTTAAGAATGGGATGCAAATGAAATATAGTCAAAACATACCCATTTATATTTATGCATCTACAATGTATTCTGTATAAAGTATTGAAAATGCCAAATGGGGGGGGGGGGGGGGGGGGTTAACCGGCAGCTCCAGCCTGCTGCTATATCTGGTTAGGGTCTACTAGCAGTGGCTGGATGTAAACATTTATAGATGCAATATAGATCTACAAATAGGTCAAATTTCTTACAATGATGACCCAAGTATACCTTTACAATTACAGTTACACACATGCTTTATTCTAGATGGTTTGTCTGCTGGCTAAGAACCATGCTGAGGAAGGCCACAAGATCTGCTTTGGAAGCCAGTTGGGAGAGAGCTGGTTATAAGCTTGCCACCAAACTCCAAGGAGGGTGATGTATGACGTCCACTGGATATTCAGCGAGTAGATGTGTTGAAGGGTATGTACATGACCAATACAATGTTTACAATTATAAAAGTTGATTAACCCTATCCCTTATATAAACACTGTTTCACACATTTGCAAACATAGTAGACCCAGATCAGACAGTTCCTAGAGAAGCCATCTATTCAGGGTCTGCTCTGTTTGCTAATGGATTTTGATGTTTCCTTACTTTCTAAAATGGCTTCAATGTTCCACCTTCAGTATTTCATTATAATATGTTTTCCATGAATATTCAGTAGGTATTGAAATTTGCAATAAACATAAAACAGGGAAAGGGTTAAACACAAATGAAAAGCTTTAATTAAATTTGCCTTAAACAAGCCATATCCATTAAGTTATACCAGGGCTATAATAAAGGTGCATACCCAAATGCTAAAATTGTCATTTTTCCACCAACCCTTTTACAGTGAACACACTTTGGGGTTTGGTGGAGAAATAAAGGAGCTATTCTTGATAATGTTTAAATGTATGCATCTTATAAGTTATATAAATGTAGACCTCTGTATATATTTTAACCCTTTCCCAGTTCTATGTTTATTCCAAATTTCAATACCTTCTGAATATTCTGAAATGGACAAAATACTTATAACGAAATATGGAAGGTTGAACATTGTAGCCATTTTAGGAACTAATAAAAGAGATCTACCAAATTCCATTAGCAAACAGAGCAGACCCCGATCAGGCTGCTCCTATAGTTTACAGATGTGTGAAAATGTGTTTATATGAAGGAAAGTGTTAAGATGCATGACTCTCTTATGTACCTAGCAGATAATAATAATTATTAAATTATGTTGGCATCATTATACATTCAAATTTACCTGAGCTTGATAGAATATTAACAGGATTGTTCATTCATGATTCTTTACCCTTATTAATGTTTTAGGTATAGGGTCAAAATGGTATTGGCCTTGTGACTTGTGTTTTATGTAAAACTTATTGGTAGAGAAAATTTCATTACAGATTATGTCACGGCATTGTGCTGCCTAAACAACAAAGGGCCACCTAGGGACAGCGACATCAACGATGCTGTGACTGAGTAGATAAGCTATGCCAGGAAGTTCAGAAGCAAGACATGATTTTCTTCTCCTATTTTGGACACAGTGCAAGACATTTGTTAGTGAACAAAGTGAAATTTTTCAGGGTTTGTTTTCATCAGGCCCTGCCTTCATCAGTGCTCCAGATAAAATGTGTAAAATATAATGTCATCAACAATGTTTATTTAATATCTAAACCAAATCGTTGTGTCAGTGACAAAAACTTTTAACCCTTTCCCTCATATAAACGTGTTTTCACGCATTTGCAAACAGAGTAGATCCAGATCAGACGGCTCCTAGAGGAGCCGTCTGATCAGGGTCTAATCTGTTTGCTAATAGAATTTGAAATATCAGTGTCTTCACTTTCTAATGGCTATAATGCACCACCTTCCACATTTCATTATAACTATTTTGTCTCTGAATATTCAGTACATGTAGGTATTGAAATTTGGACAAAATATAGAACAGGGAAAGGGTTATGTGCATATGAAACTCATATGCATTTGCAAGCGGTTGAAAGTATAATATATAAACTCAATTTCTCATATTTTATTGTCGCATAATGCATTTGATTGAAATTAAATATGATGTGACAAGAACTAATATATTGTTTTTATGTTATCTTTGATTATTTTATCTGTTCTTATTTTACCCTGATTATTATTCAGGGCTTTATATTGCTTCATCAGTTATGGAGTCATATAATGGTTATTATGATACATTGTATATGTGCCCCCTCCAAACGCACAAAGTTGTGAGGGGTGTACCGGAATCAGCTTGTCTGTCTACTAAACCAATCTATTGTCTGCACAACCTCACTGGTATGATCAGTACCACTTCGTTTATTTATGCATATCATCATGAACACTTTCTGTTTTTGCTGACTTATAACCTTAATAGTAATTAAGTTTTTATGAGGTGTTAATTCTGTAGGGTTTTTTAATAGGAAAAAACGTCTTGATGTAAATGAAGTGTTGATCTTACAACTTACCTGATGAAGTACTGATTATTTATTAACTTATATGACTGAAAAAACTGTTAAAGCGACTTAATCCTTTACTCTATATATGCTCCTTTGCAGAGTAGACCCAGATGAGATGGCTCTTGTAGGAGCTGCTCTGTTTGTTTACGATATTATATAGATTCTGATGTTTCTACCATAACTCAAAAATTCCTGTCCATGAGCTATTAAACACTCTAATATTCTTGATGTCATAAATTTTTGCATGAATATTCATGGAGTAAAGGATTAAAATCCTAAAACAATAATTGGCAGAAAAAAAAAATCTTGAAACATTTTTGGGCAGGTTTTCTTAGGCGGATATTTCCAGAAAAAAGTTAGCTGGTTTCCGCCCAAGAAATCATCTGCTTAGGCGGGATTCGTCTAATTATATTTTTAAGTTTTTTTTATTTTATTTGTACTAGCTGGATTTTCTAAGGCGAAATATTTTCCTGCTATTTAGCGGTTTTCGCCTTGCTAAGCGTAAAACATTAGCATATTTCGAGCCCTATTCTGCCTAAGAGCTGCTAAGACGGGAATTTTTCCATGTATTGGGCGGATTTTATTCCGTGTAAGTCTTTCTTAGGTGGAAAATTAGGCGGATTTTTTCCCCTGGTATTTAGGAGGTTTCCGCCTTTTTAGGGGGAATTTTTTCCTGCTATTTAGGCGGTTTCCGCCTTGCTAGGCGGAAAAAATTAGCATATTTCGAGCTCTATTCTCCCTAAGAGCCACTTAAGACGGCATTCATTCACATTGTAAGTTAAGACGGAATACGCTTAAAATTCAGGGCGTACTCCGGTTAAGTTCCGGGCGTACTTTTTCGTACGGGTGCCCATATATTACACGACCCAGTTCACTGGTAAGCAAAAATAAGGAAACTGGGTTAGCTTTACAGGAATCCCTGGCACTGGTTGAGGGCAGGGTAGCAAGTCTCCCAATGTACCAGCGCGGTATTATACCGTAGAGGGATGCCCTGTTCCACTACGGTGCTCCCTCCGGCATTGGAACAGGAGTTATAACCAGAGATACCAAGCATATAGGGATGCCCCGTTTGACAACAGCACTCCCTCGGAACCCAACACTTGGATAGCAGAATCCCGCTGACACAACACCCGCATGTTCAACAGCAAGGGGATTCCCTAGAAGTCCATAAAAAATATGGATGAGGTTTTTGTTGTTCATTTATCAATTTTCTCTACTAAATTTGTGGAGCATTATATTTGAAAACTAGACTGTTGCAGGACAGCAAAGCTCGCCTATTGTAGCGTGGTCTCACCGTCTATCGAACCTCTTAATGTTTGACCAGGATCAGAACACGTTTACCGTGAATAATGAAGAAAGTAATAAATCATCAATTCAAAATAATCTTTTATACATATCTTGAAATAGTATAGTATTTTTTCCTCGTCTAACAATCCCAAAATCATCAAGTGTTCCCCACCACCCCAACAGCCAAAACAAAATGGCGGTCACAAAAATGTTCACCTGCTTACCGAACCTTTTAAAAATTACAGTGCAGCTCAAAAAGTCCGATCCAAAACAGTCAATAATTTTAACTAATTAAATTTTAACATTAGACATTAGCTAAATGTATCTTTTTGCATTGCTGCTTTTACTTTTGAAGGATCTACTACTTTCAGAATTAATGTACTTCACAAAAGCAGCTGTTAAGTGATTGTGGGGCGGCCATAAAGAGTTGCCTCTTACTTCATTCTCAGTTTTGTTATAGTTTCTGACCCTTCAGGATCATTAGTTTTGATGTCATTAGTTTTGAAAAATTGAATACTGCTTAAGCCGGTGCTAGTGGGCGTGAAAATTGTTGGATGTAGCTGAAATATAAATTGAAAATAAATGTTAGGATTTTTTTTTTGAAAAAACTCTGTCAAAGATTCAATGGAATAGAATTTTTGAACTGTAATGTATAAGTACATAGTCACATGATTTTCACCATGGTCACGTGACCTTTGCAGCAGCAGCCGAAGAGGAGAGCTGTCAAAACATTTTCAGTGTCGGTAAACTTCTAAATTTATGTTGATATACTATATTTTTCTGATTTGATTGAATAAAGTATTAAGTATTTTATCATTTTTAGCGTAGCTGCAGGAAAAATAGACTGTAATTACCTGTTTTTGTCGCATATTTCCCGTTCAAAGTTATTGCGTGTTGTTATCAATATAAAGCACCGGTACACACGAATTGGTGACGTTGTGCGCACTACCTTATGCGCATAAAACCCAAAACATTGAAAGGTTCGAATGCAAGGTGAGGTTCGATAAGAGGGAAGTGGACGATAGACCTTGTCTACAAAGATAAAGTCCAAAATATTTTTCTATTTTAACTGAACTACATCAATGTTAAACCTACTGGCAAACTCTATTCCAAATACCAGCTATCTATGGCAAGTATTTCATGTTGTATTAGTGCATCTTAACACTTACCCCAAAACTTTAACCTTGAGATATCAGCCCAAAAAGCTAAGTCCAAAACAGGTAAAATTTGGACTAAAATTCAATTTTATTTTAAATTTTAACTACATTACATCAATGTTCAACACATAGGAAACCTCCATTCCAAATATCAGCTTTCTAGGGCAAATATTTCATGTGGTATTAGTGCATTTCAACACTTACCCCAAAACTTTAACCTTCCTATTTCAGCCCAAAAAGCTAAGTCCAAAACAGGTGAAATTTTGACTAAAATTCAGTTTTATTTTAAAATTCAACTACGCTACATCAATATTCAACACACCAGGAACCTCCATTTCAAGTATCGGCTTCCTAGGGCAAATATTTCATGTAGTATTAGTGCATTTCAACACTTACCCCAAAACTTTAACCTTCCTATTTCAGCCCAAAAAGCTAAGTCCAAAACAGGTGAAATTTTGACTAAAAGTCAGTTTTATTTTAAATTTTAGCTACACTACATCAATGTTCAACACACCAGGAACCTCCAATTCAAGTATAAGCTTCCTAAGGCAAATATTTCATGTAATGTAGTATTAGTGCATTTCAGCACTTACCCTAAAACTTTAACCTTGAGATTTCAGCCCAAAAAGCTAAGTCCAAAACTGGTGAAATTTTGACTAAAATTCAGTTTTATTTTAAATGTTATCTACACTACATCAATGTTCAACACAATGTTCAACCAATTCAAGTATCAGCTTCCTAAGGCAAATATTTCATGTAGTATTAGTGCATTTCAACACTTACCCCCAAAACTTTAACCAAAATCAAAAGCCAACGCCGACACACTGACGCCGACGTGATTCTATAAGCCCCCCTATTCTTCGAATAGGCGAGCTAAAAAAGGGGTTTAAAAGTTCACAGTCATAAGGGAGTGGCAGGATCAACACGCTGTGGCCAAATTGCAGCAGTTATGATAATCGACGATTAGCAGCTACGTTTTCTAAACTGCCCTAATAATATATGTTGAAGAAATGCGTTTTCAGAGATCTTTTGAAACATGCCAGTGAGCTTGCATCTCTAATGCCTGATGGAAGAGCATTCCAGAGTTTGGGAGCTGCATGCATGAAACTTCTCTCACCGTATTTTACCTTACGACTTTTTGGTACAACCAACGACAAAGAACTACTTGCTGATCTTAATTCTCTGCGGGGCCTGTACACGTCAAGCATGTCGACAATGTACTTGGCGGATTCATTGTGCATGGCTTTATACGTAAGTGTCAGAATTTTGAATTCAATCCGATGCTGAACCGGAAGCCAGTGAAGTTTCTTCAAAACCGGTGTGATATGATTATATTATCGAGAAGTCCTTGTTATGATGCGGGCTGCTGTGTTTTGCACGCTTTGAAGCTTCCGCAGTGTTTTGTTTGGAATTCCATGCAGCAATGAGTTGCAGTAGTCTTAAATTTCTGATGTAACCAGAGAGTTCACCAAAGTTTTGGTAGCAGCAGGCGAGAGGTACTTTCTTATATGACCTATTCGTCGGAGCTGTGCATAACCAGACCTACACACGGAATTGATGTGTGGTGTCATATCCATTTGTGAATCGAGCCTTGCGCCGAGATTCTTTATACACAAAGATGGCTTGATTTCAGAGGGTCCTAGTTGCACATGAATATCTTCAGGTACTTCTGTGTTTTTAGTATGAAACAGGATGACCTCAGTTTTGTCAGTATTGAGCTTCAGCATGTTCTGGTGCATCCAAGACACTAGCTCTTTGAGACAGTTCTCAACTCGTGATAAAGCTTCCTGTTGACAGGAAATGTCCTTGGGCTTAAAGGATAGGTATAACTGTGAGTCATTGGCATAAAAATGGTGGTTGAGTCCATGGGTTTTGCAGATTGAGCCGACAGGTTTTGTGTACATGATGTAGTGCTTTGGTCCTAGGACCAATCCCTGTGGCACGCTATATCTCATGTTAACTGGAGTGGACAATTCCCCATCTATTGACACTATCTGATAGTGGTCATTTAGTTAGGAGGTCATCCATTCAAGAGGTTTCCCAATGATTCCGAAGTCTCTTTCCAGGCATTTCAGCAACGTGTCGTGATCGATAGTATCAAATGCAGCCGATAAGTCAAGCAGCACCAGAATTGTAATTTCGTTTTTATCTAGGGATTGAAGGATATCGTTTTGAACTTTCAGAAGAGCAGTCTGTTGAATGATGCTTTCGGTATGCTGACTGATGCTGCTCATGTAGATTGTTTGAGGTCAGATGGGACTCAATGCGTTTGTCAACCACTTTTTCTAACACTTTGGAGACAAATGGCAGATTTGATACAGGCCTATAATTCTTAAGTTCATTTGAATCGAGATCAGGTTTCTTTAAAAGGGGTCTGACATGTGACCTCTTGAAACTTTTTGGAACGCAGGCAGTGTCTAAAGAGGAGTTAATAATGTTTGTCAAAATCGGTAGGAGTTCATCAAGGCATGCCTTTAGCGGCCATGTAGGTATTGGATCCAGTTCGCAAGACTTACAGGGGGATGCCTTAATGATCTGTTCTACTTCTTCCACTGTAGCTGCATCAAACTTTTCTAAAAAGTTTGTTGAATGCTGCATCTCAGTGGTAATCGGCACACTGGATATAGTGCCTGATGCAATATCTGCCCGTATTTTGTCCACCTTTTCAACGAAAAAGTCACTGAAGTCTTGTGCATGTTGTTTCGAGGATGAAGTCTTAGGCAATGAGATATCATTAGTTGAACCTAGCAGATGCTTAGTGACTTTGAAAAGACTTTTTGAGTCTGCCTTGCATTGATTCAACTTTCTCTGAGTAGAAATCAATCTCGACTTTATCAGCAGCTTGTTGACTTTGGCACACTGTTCTCTGTATAGCTGATGGTCTATTGTGAGCCTGGACTTTTTCCAGTTCCGTTCCAATTTGCGCTTTACATGTTTAGCATCGTGCAGTTCCTGTGTATACCAAGGACATGATGGTATGATTGTTATGGTTTTAGTACACAGTGGTGATATACATGTACTTGGTTTCTGCACTTTAAAAGTTAAACAAATGGGTTAGTCATTTCTCTTGCATAGAAATATAATTTCTGCGGATTATGTGTAAATAATAGAGGTTTGCAACAGATTTTCTATGACAAGTATACACAGCTCCCCCTTCCCTTCTTTTTTTTTCAAAAGGAAATACTCCTTTCTCCATTCCCTTCTAATGCAACAAATATAGCTCCAATATCTGCAGCAAATTGCTCAGAAGCATAAGGCGTAAATAAACCCTTTCCTCCATCAATATTCATGTAAGAAATAATGAACTCATGAATATTAATTAGATTATTTTTTCATATAGCACATGGACACAGTAACTTTTGGCCGCAGCAGAAACTGAAAAACCATATCTATACTATATCATAAACAAATAGAGCAGACCCTGATCTATACTATATCATAAACAAATAGAGCAGAGCCTGATCTATACTATATCATAAACAAATAGAGCAGACCCTGATCTATACTATATCGTAAACAAATAGAGCAGAGCCTCATCTATACTATTTAATAAACAAATAGAGCAGACCCTGATCTATACTATGTCATAAACAAATACAGCAGGCCCTGATCAGACCGCTCCTATAGGAGCTGTCTGATCTGGGTCTACTCTGTTTGCAAAGACGTAGAAAGGTGTATTTTATGGAGGAAAGGGTTAAACAATAGCTACTTAAAAGCTCTATTTCTCTTCTAAACAGTAGTTGAGACTGCCCACTGGAATCATCTCCTTGAATGAATGGAATACCACTGATTATAGTATTTCAAACATGCCCGTTATCTGCTCTCATTGGTGTTGGATTATATAGAAATTGGAAGTAAAATTTTGAAGGGTAGATCTTGTAAACTTATAAACAATGTTCAATATTCAACTTAAAATACATTTTTGTATTTGAATGATGAGTTTATTTTATGTTAACTACATGTATTATCCTGCCCACTGTGAGATGACATGTTTCACTGTGTCTCATGTATTATCCTGCCCACTGTGAGATGACATGTTTCACTGGTCTCATGTATTATCCTGCCCCCTGTGAGATGACATGTTTCACTGCCCACTGTGAGATGACATGTTTCACTGTGTCTCATGTATTATCCTGCCCACTGTGAGATGACATGTTTCACTGCCCACTGTGAGATGACATGTTTCACTGTGAGATGACATGTTTCACTGTGAGATGACATGTTTCACTGTGAGATGACATATTTCACTGTGAGATGACATGTTTCACTGTGTCTCATCAGGATCCAGGCTGTCTGACACTCAGTCAAAAGCTTGAACGAATCACAAGTAAATAAATCTAGGTCCATATCAGCATTTGAGCAGACATGTTTTCAGAATCATATGGGTTAACCCTTTACCTGTTTTATGTTTATTCCAAATTTCAATACTGAATATTCATGGATAAAATAGTTCTAATTAAATATGGAAGGTGGAACATTGTAGCCATTTAAGAAAGTAAAAAAATCCTCAGATGTATCAAATAGCATTGGCAAACAGAGCAGACCCTGATCAGACGGCTCCTATAGGAGCCGTCTGATCTGGGTTTACTGTTTGCAAATGCGCGAAAACGCGCTTATATGAGGGAAAAGGTTAAAACCTACAAATCTTAACAGTAAGTAGCCAAACTTGACAAGCTAGACCAGAAGAATGGGTTTTATCTACGACTGTACAACTAGTAAATTGCCAAACTCAATACAAAAAGTTTGTTTGTTTATTTGTGCTGATTAACATCTGCTTTTGCTCACTATGGGCTAATTGGATGCCCCAGAGAGATTGGAGAGGATACAGAGATGCCCTACTGCCCCTGAGAGAGTGGAGAGGATACAGAGATGCCCTACTGCCCCAGAGAGAGCTGAGAGGATACAGAGATGCCCTACTGCCCCAGAGAGTGTGGAGAGGATACAGAGATGCCCTACTGCCCCAGAGAGAGTGGAGAGGATAAAGAGATGCCCTACTGCCCAAGAGAGAGTGGAGAGGATAAAGAGATGTCCTACTGCCTCTGAGAGAGTGGAGAGGATACAGAGATGCCCTACTGCCCCAGAGAGAGTGGAGAGGATAAAGAGATGCCCTACTGCCCCTGAGAGAGTGGAGAGGATACAGAGATGCCCTACTGCCCCGGAGAGAGTGGAGAGAATACAGAGATGTCCTACTGCCCCTGAGAGAGTGGAGAGGATACAGAGATGCCCTACTGCCCCTGAGAGAGCTGAGAGGATAAAGAGATGCCCTACTGCCCCAGAGAGAGTGGAGAGGATACAGAGATGCCCTACTGCCCCAGAGGGAGTGGAGATGTTACAGAGATGCCCTACTGCCCCAGAGAGAGCGGAGAGGATACAGAGATGCCCTACTGCCCCAGAGAGAGCTGAGAGGATACAGAGATGTCCTACTGCCTCTGAGAGAGTGGAGAGGATACAGAGATGCCCTACTGCCCCAGAGAGAGTGGAGAGGATACAGAGATGCCCCACTGCCCCAGAGAGAGTGGAGAGGATACAGAGATGTCCTACTGCCCCAGAGAGAGTGGAGAGGATAAAGAGATGCCCTACTGGCCCTGAGAGAGTGGAGAGGATAAAGAGATGTCCTACTGCCCCTGAGAGAGTGGAGAGGATAAAGAGATGCCCTACTGGCCCTGAGAGAGTGGAGAGGATACAGAGATGCCCTACTGCCCCAGAGAGAGTGGAGAGAATACAGAGATGCCCTACTGCCCCAGAGAGAGTGGAGAGGATACAGAGATGCCCTACTGCCCCAGAGAGAGTGGAGAGGATACAGAGATGCCCTACTGGCCCTGAGAGAGTGGAGAGGATAAAGAGATGCCCTACTGCCCCAGAGAGAGCTGAGAGGATAAAGAGATGCCCTATTGCCCCAGAGAGAGTGGTGAGGATACAGAGATGCCCTACTGCCCCAGAGAGAGCTGGGAGGATAAAGAGATGCCCTACTGCCCCAGAGAGAGTGGAGAGGATAAAGAGATGCCCTACTGCCCCAGAGAGAGTGGAGAGGATAAAGAGATGCCCTACTGCCCCAGAGAGAGTGGAGAGGATAAAGAGATGCCCCACTGCCCCAGAGAGAGTGGAGAGGATACAGAGATGCCCTACTGCCCCAGAGAGAGTGGAGAGGATACAGAGATGCCCTACTGGCCCTGAGAGAGTGGAGAGGATAAAGAGATGCCCTACTGCCCCAGAGAGAGTGGAGAGGATACAGAGATGCCCTACTGGCCCTGAGAGAGTGGAGAGGATAAAGAGATGCCCTACTGCCCCAGAGAGAGTGGAGAGGATACAGAGATGCCCTACTCTTATTATCGACCGAGTTACTCTGATTCCTATAGATGCCTAGTGTAGAGCACTGATATATTGGACTTTGGTTCCTATAGATGCCTAATGTAGAGCAATGATATATTGGACTTTGGTTTTTAAAGACTCATCCGATGGACTTGGTCCAGCGGGGCATCCAACTCTATACGTATCAACCTAAGTATACATATTCGAGGGCTTGGTGCAAAACTATTCTAACTCCTTCACTTTGTGAAGGAGTTAGAATAGTTTTGCACCAAGCCCTCGTATTGTTGTGGTCAACTTTTTCCTGCTTTCAAGGGGGTTAACCGTTTGAATGTTGGTAATGCATATACTGTCATTTGTAAACAGTGTAGACCCTGATCAGACCCTGTCTCCTTCTATATTATAGATACATTTGTACTATACTTCTACAAACTTCAACTCATTCTCTGCTGATATCTTTCATCTGCAAAAACTGTCATCTTGATATCAGCTTGACCTCAAAACCACTCAAAAGTTCAAGCTATAGTTTACATGTTAACCCTTTCCCTTATATAATTGCGATTTCACGCATTTGCAAACAGAGTAGACCCAGATCAGACAGTTCCTATAGGAGCCATTTGATCAGGGTCTGCTCTGTCTGCTAATGGGATTTGATAGAGCCGTTTCTTTACTTTCTAAACTCGTTTAAATGTTTCACCTCCCATATATTTCATTATAACTATAATTTTGACAATGTAAATTCAGTAGGTTTTGAAATGTGTAATACACATAGATCAGGGAAAGGGTTCAGTATGAAGTCTCAATGAGTGTAAACTTTCAAATGTAATCAATAGAAAAGGTATGGGACAGACAAACAAACAGATATGTGAAAAAAACAATATGCCCCAGATCTCAATCTAGAATGCATAAAAAAACAACCAAAAACAACAAGTGACCGAAGTCATATGATTTGGCAGATGATTATATAAGCAAAAGGACACCTGACCTCCTTGTCAGGATCATATGAAACTTGTTAATTCTGTTGTCTGCTTAACACAGGGGAAAAAAGTGTACTGGTACTTGCAAACAGTGCAGACAAAGATCAAAAGGCTCCTAACGGAACCCTCTGATTAGGGTCTGCACTGTCTTTTTGTGTGTCAGTATATATCTTTACATATGGACTCCAGAGCTCCAGATAAGTTGTGTAAATTTAAACATTTTCAATAATAGCTCCTCTATTTCTCCACCAAACCCTATACTATAACCACTTTATAGAATCGTCTCTTTGAGACAATTCTAAAGAATGGTCACAGTATAGGGTTTGGTGGAGAAATGAGGTTTTTACGCACCGTTATATGTAGCTCTGGGACTCTATACTTAAACAATGATAGACCATTCATTTCTGAAATGTTAGCATTCAAAGGGTTAATTAAAGTCTCAATCTGCTGTTTTTTAATAATTTTTCAGATTTGCTTGGTTTTTTTTAACCTTTAGCTTGCTACCGGCGGATGAGTGATTACCTTTGCAAACAGTTTAGATCCAGATGAGACCTGAGTAACTCCGAGTCTCATCAGGATCCGCGGCTCATCAGGATCCGCGTCTCGTCTCATCAGGATCCGCGTCTCATCAGGATCCAAACTGTTTTTAGTGTTTGATACTCTGACCATGCTGTTGAAAAGTTAAATCAACTGTGACAAATGAAATTGATGACATTTTCTACAAACAACTTTCACTCAGCAGGCTAAAGGTTAACATTTAGTCCAGTGATGACAAACAGTTTGGATATTGATGAGACTCTACTTTACTCAATGACTGATCTGGATCAAAACTGCAATTACAAGATGTATCACAATATGAAGAATAAGGATTAACTTAACTGGAGTGGACACAAAGCCAATGACTATTTACAAGTGGTCACTGAAGTGGACACAAGACTAATGACTATTTACACCCGTCATCAGAGAAGACACAAGGCTGATGACTATTTACACTGGTCATCAAAGTGGACACAAGGCTGATGACTATTTACACCAGTTATCAGAGTGGACACAAGGCTGATGACTATTTACAAGGTCATCAGAGTGGACACAAGGCTGATGACTATTTACACTGGTCATCAAAGTGGACACAAGGCTGATGACTATTTACACCAGCTATCAGAGTGGACACAAGGCTGATGACTATTTACACGGTCATCAGAGTGGACACAAGGCTGATGACTATTTACACGGTCATCAGAGTGGACACAAGGCTGATGACTATTTACACGGTCATCAGAGTGGACACAAGGCTGAAGACTATTTACACCGGTCATTGGAATGGACACAAGACTGACAATTATTTACACCAGTCATCAGACCGGACACAAGGCTGATGACTATTTTCATGGGTCATCAGAGTGGACACAAGGCTGATGACTATTTACATCGGAATCAGAGTGGATGACTATTTACATCGGAATCAGAGTGGACACAGGACTGATGACTATTTACATCGGAATCAGAGTGGACACAAGACTGATGACTATTTACATCAGAATCAGAGAAGACACAATGCTGATGACTATTTTATTATGTCTCCCCCCATATTTATATGGGGGAGACATATTGTTTTCGTGAGAGTTGTCTGTCTGTCTGTCTGTCTGTCCGTCTGTCCGTCTGTCTGTCCGTCTGTCTGTCCGTCACACTTTTTGTCCGGACGATAACTTCAATATGCCTGATGCCAGTTGATTGAAACTTCATATATGGAAAGAGCATAATGAGAGGAAGTGTCATGCACAAGGTCCATAACTCTGGCTTCACTAATATTGGAGTTATTGCCCTTTGTAAAAAAAAAAATCACACTTTTTTGTCCGGACGATAACTCCTATATGGCTCATGCCATTGGATTGAAACTTCATATATGGAAAGATCATGATGAGAGGAAGTGTCATGCACAAGGTCCATAACTCTTGCTTCACTAATATTGGAGTTATTGCCCTTTGTAAAAAAATTCATAATTTTTTGTCCGGACAATAACTTCAATATGCCTGATGCCAGTTGATTGAAACTTCATATATGGAAAGAGCATAATAAGAGGAAGTGTCATGCAGAAGGTACATAACTCTGGCTTCACTAATATAGGAGTTATTGCCCTTTGTAAAAAAATCCACACTTTTTTGTCCGGACGATAACTTCTATATGGCTCATGCCATTGGATTGAAACTTCATATATGGAAAGATCATAACGAGAGGAAGTGTCATGCACAAGGTCCATAACTCTGCCTTCACTAATATTGGAGTTATTGCCCTTTGTAAAAAAAGCACAATTTTTTGTCCGGATGATTACTCCTATGTGACACATGCCATTGGAGTGAAACTTCATACATGGAACGATCATGATAACAGAAAGTGTCATGCATAAGATCCTTAACTCGAGCTGCAATAAATTTAGAGTTATTGCCCCTTGTACATTTGTTTAATTCTTTCTTGTCCGGACGATAACTCCTACATGGCTCTTGCCATCGTATTGAAACTTCATACATGGAAAGAGCATGATGAGAGAAAGTGTCATGAACAAGGGCCATAATTATGGCTTCAATACTTTTGGAGTTATTGCCCTTTGTTACATTTTTTGGCCGATCAATAACTCCTGTTCAACTGATGCTATTGGAATGACATTTTATTTTTGGAAAGAGCATGATGAAAGTAAGTGTCATACACAAGGGCCATTATAAAATCTGGTATCAGTATTTTTGGAGTTATTAGCTGTTATCATTTTCCCCTTGAAAAATGTAGTGTGGAAAACTCATAATGAGGGGACGTCAAGACCATAACATTTTTCGTGATTTCCCTTTACATATTGTTTTTATTAGAGGGGAGAAATCCGTTTTTGTGACAAAAACCTCTAGTTTACACCTGTCACTGGAGTGGACACAAGGCTGATGACTATGTATCCATTAGAAGAGCAGGTTCTGGTCAGTTATCCCTTTAGAACCATACTGATCTGACTCTACAATGTTGGTTTGAAATGAAAATTCTTCATCAGTAAGAGTAAGACTCAACTTGTTAATGCAAATATGAGTCTGACATCAAATTATTCTAGCAAATGATGATAAACAATTTGGATTCTGATCAGACTCCATGTTACGCAGCTTCCAATCTGGATCTGACCTGTTTGCAAATGTTAAAGTTGTCAAACCTGGCACTGAAGTGAGTTAACATGTTGGTTAATACTGCTTAAGATGAGAAACAGCTACTTGATTTGCATAAACTGCAAAACCTTATCAAAAACATAACAAATTTCTTAATGGGCCTGACATGTCAAACTGCAGACAATTGAACAAGGAATTCTAAAGAACAATACATTTACTACATAATTAACACTTTCACTGCACACCAGTCTTTATTAAACAAATATGCTGTAATACAAGTGCCTTTCTATGCTTAGTAGCTGCTAGTGTTTGTTCATTTAGGCAACAGCAATATCTGTAAAACAAATGGAAATCTTTTTTAATAGAATTAAAAAAAAACACAAAAAAACTTCTTTCGCACATTGGATATACATGACTAAGTATATTTTCATTGCCTTGTGACTTCCAAATGTCATATATTTTAACAAGTTTTACTTAATTAAAAAATCCTCAATCTTTATACTACACACTTGAATGTCTTTTATGTTTAACAAAAATACCATAACACCAGTGAATTTAATTCCTTTAATAGCCTCTTTACTTCATAACTATGCCTTTCAATGCCTTTGCAAACAGAGTAGACCCAGATCAGATGGCTCCTATAGCCATTATTATAGAAGAAGAGCCGTCTGATCTGGGTTTGCTCTGTTTGCTTATGATATAGATATGATTTTACATTTTCTGCCATGGCAGCCTGTGTCCATGTACTATTTATCATATCTTTATTTATGATGTCATTATTTCTTACATAGGAATGGGTTAAGTACAATCATGCTCATACAACTTAAATATATTAACCCTTTCAATGCAGAATTTTCTGAGTGGAATAGTCAGTCATTACTTATTGGTAGAGTCCATACAGTATGAATGGGTAAAATTTTGCGAAACGATGTAAGGCATCTCTAACAAACTTGCTGTTGTGTTAATCCTTTAGCAACATGGTTAGAATGTTGGACTTGTAGTCCAGAGGTCTAGGGTTCAAATCCTGGTAGAGGCCGGTACTTTTTCCCCCTAGTATTAATTCATTAAAGACTAGGATAGTTCGGTTTGTATGCGTGGATGTATGTAAAGGCTTAAGGGCATGCTTGTTTACAGGGCATGGGTATAATGCCTTGCTTTTTTGAGGGCCGGTGTTGTGATAGGTCCATGTAAGCCATCTCCAACAGCCTAGCTGTTGGGTTTATCCTTAACCCTTTCCCTCATATATAAACGTGTTTTCCACATATGCAAACAGAGTAGACCCAGATCAGACGGCTCCTAGAGGAGCCGTCTGATCAGAGTCTGCTCTGTTTGCTAATAGAAATTGATAGATCTGTTTCCTCACTTTCTAAAATGGCTACAATGTACCACCTTCCCTTATTCATTATATCGTAGACTCACCTTCTATCGAACGTCACCTGTTTATCCTTTCATTTTTTTGTGTTTTTACGCATGTACAAGTGCATACTACGTCATAAAATCATGAGTACTGTTGCTTTGTCTGTAAACAACGCCTCATAGCTTTAAAAACGAAATATACGTCATAAACAGGTCCAACTATGCTAAACATGAGAAAACTCTTAATACGTTATAGAATATCAGCATAAATTGAAAAGTGTACCACATTAAAAATGTTTGACAGCTCTGACCCCTTCAGCTTATGCAAAGGTCGTGTGCCCATGATGAAATAACAATATTATGAGTATTATGTTACAGTAAACAATTTCTATACTAACAGTTCGATAAGCAGGTGATATTTTTCTGGCAGCCATTTTTGTTTTTGTTATGCGGGTGGTGGGGAACACTGGATTGTTTGGGGATTAATAGATGAGAATAATTACTTAATTGTTTCAAGGTATGTATAAAAGATTATTTTGAACTGCTGATTTATTTTTTTCTTCAATATTCACAGTAAACGTTTTCTGTTCCAGGTCATTATAGGTTAAGAGGTTCGATAGACGGTGAGACCATGCTATGTTTTCCGTGAATATTCAGTAGATACTGGAATTTGTAATAAACATAGAACAGGGAAAGGGTTTGGCAACATGGTTAGCGTGTCTGACTTGTAGTACAGACGTCCGTGGTTCAAATCCTGGTAGAGGCCAGTAACTCCCCCCCCCCCCCTTTAGAATTACTTCACCCCTATCAGGCCAAAGGCGTTCGGCTCATGAAATATGTCTAAAATAAGTTAAAATGTTCCTAAATTGACGTTTTGTAACATTTGGGGCCGAAAAAATAATGCCTGGGGCGTTTTGAGACAAAGCTGAAATTTCGTATATTCTATATAAGAGAAAGGCAAATAACTCTCGGGCCATCCGATCCACGGGTGCTCCGCTTCAACTGCAATTATTTTCGACCGGAGGGGAATTTTCCCCCAAAACAAAGATGATATAGAAAGAAAAATGTTTTATCTACACGCTGGTACCAAATACCCCATACTTTGTCTCCGTTTTAGCGAGTACGAGGGGCAAATGCCTTCAGAAAACCGTGTTTTTTTGTTTACTCGGAAACGATATAGTTGGCGACAAAGTGCTCGATTTCACTAAAATCCCTATTCGGGAGCGAATCTGACGCTCTTTTTTGGTAAATGCTGATGAGAAATGATGAAACATGTTCAAAAAGAATTTCACATACCGGTGACAATGCATTCTACTGCCACAGATCTGATTATATCTTTTCCAACACTTCAACGCTATCAGACTACACCATTTTGCCCAGCGTGCGTCTATTCGAATTGATTACTTGTCAATTATGTAAACATTCAAATTATGGAACCCTGATGCTGCACGGCGAAGTGGGGAACCAGTATGTATTCGTCTGAGCGCTTGACACGTTAAAAATGAAAGTAGCCGTTTATGGTCCTCGGAATTGTCCGAAAAGATTTAATCGGATCTGTGGCAATAAAATGCGATGTCACCGGTATGTAAGATTCCCTTTGAAAATATTTCATCATTTCTCATTAGTAGCTACCAGAAAGAAGCGTCAGTTTCGCTTCCGAATAGGGATTTTAGTGAAATCGAGCACTTGTTCGTCAACTATATCGTTTCCGAGTAAACAAAAAACACTGTTTTCTGAAGGCATTTGCCCCTCGTACTCGCTAAGACGGAGACAAAGTATGGGGTATTTCGATTCTGGTCGACTCGGTACCAAACCAATTCGGTACTTAGACGACTCGGTACCTAGACGATTCGGTACCTCGGACGATTCGGTACCATATAAAATTTTACCCAGGTCGATTCGGCACCACCTTTAAAATATTATTTATTTATTATCTATATATTTCTTAATTAGTAGTAGAAGTAAAATTAGTAGTACTTAGTAGTTGTATTTTGCATGTTTAAATAAAGACGAAGTTATATTTTACATGTTTTGATAAAGACGAAATTCAGTCGAAGCCGACTTTGATCCCGCCGCCTAGATTAGTTAATTGAGTAAATTGGTGTGTTGAACTACCGACTCAATAAATGGTATATATCATGCAGGTGTCAATAATTAGGGGTTTTACCGGTCAATAATAATAATTTAATATAATTTGTTTCTAAAAGGAAACCGAATTTGATCACACCTAGATTCGGTGGGTGTAAAAGTCGTCCGGACCGCGCGGGCCGTGAAAAGGTCGTCCGGACTCGCGCGGACCAGAAAAAATGGTTTAAGAGGGGGTATTTTATGTGTTAAAAGTATGGTATAGTATTTTAAAACGTATTTTTATCATTTACAGTAAAAACCATGGGGTAAATACCTAGATTTTGTTATTATAATGTTTTATACCAGTCCGCGCGGACCACGGGAAATCCTCCGGACTAGCGCGGACCAGACAAATGGGTGTAAGAGGTTTTTTGTATGTGTTTAAAGTATGGTATGATAAGTATTTTTAAGTATTGATAGGTTGCGACACGTGGTAGGCGACAGTTAAAGATTAACACTGCCTTTATAGGAGAGTACCTAATCAGCAGATGCTAATCCAATTACCGCTGATAACCGGCGGCACGTGTCAGAGATATGCAGTTTTTGTGTCACCTGCCAAGAGGCAGTGTGTCACTTAGGGATCACTTTTCCGTCGTCTGTCTGTCTGTCAATATTTTTTTTAGTTATTCCCCTTTTTCATATTAACAATACTTTTTGTGTCAGCTGCGAGCAGGTGACACGCGAGTTCCTCCGAACACTCTTGTTCTTAAAGGGTCTACACACGTTCTTCCATGAAATTTCAAGAAACATTGATGTCATGAGTATTAAATTAGAATATCACATGGACATCTAAATGGTTTGCTAGAAACAGAAGAGTCACATCTATGTTATATCCTAAGCAAACATAGCGATCCTGGTCAGAAGGCTCGTATAAAAGCTGTCTGATCTGGGTCTTCTCAGTTTTCAAAGGCATAGAAATCAGGGTTGGCAAAATGCCGGCATTTATGAGTATTTACCGTGCCGGCGGTAAATACCGGTAAATACCGGGATTTACTGGCATTTACTGGCACTTACTGGCATTTACTGGTATTTTGAATTGTCCAGGGGCTTAGCACATATTTAAACCATCCTAATGTGCTTTATTAGTTCTCTAATCATATATACAAATTTTGCCTTATGTATTTGCAGTGTAAACAACCCAAAAAATAAAATAAAAGGTGTAATTAGGGCCCTGCTTGGAAATGCAGGAACCTTATAGGAATCACAATTTCTGTCCATCCGTTAGCACTTTTGATGTGACTGACATGATAACTGAAACAGTACTTCACATATTGGTTTCATTTTAAGGCATATGCTTAGTATCATCAGAGGAAAACGCCTATAGTTTTTGGGTTGAATCTGATCACTATGTCTAGAGTTATCTGCCCTTGATTACAGGGCTCTCTCTCTCTCTCTGTGACTGAGTCAGTTTTCTAGTTTAAGCTGAATTTTGAATGAACCAAGTTTCATGAAAATCAAAAGACTGGCAGTCAGTTGTAGAAAACTGAGTAACAGATAAGAGAAACAATACTGGCCATCTAACCCACTGCAAATTACTGTCAGATCAGCTCTCAAAACAACAGTTTTGACACCTCTACTGGCCACTATGGTAATTGTTGTAAAAACATACACACTTTTCATTTAAGAGATACACACAATGAACCATGAAGTGTCAAACACAATATAGACAATTTGGAGGGGGCAATTATTCAGATTAAACCAATCAAATTGCAGTATCAGACAAAGGAGTTGGTCTGTTGTACTGATGATTTTAACACATTATACCAGCAGAATCATGCCATTATTTAAAATTTAGAGCTATACAGGACTTTTCTGTAAACCAGATGAAACTCCAAGATAAGATATATAAGCCATCTGATGAGTACCCTTGGCAGGCATGAAACAGTTTAAACCCTCAGTAAAATGATGGTTAGAAATCAATAAATAAACTTATCAATATTCCACTAACCAGCAATTTAAAACAGCCTTTATAAAAACAATAAACTTCAAAGAAATAATATATATTCCACCTTTTCGGGAGTATTTGCCAGTAAATGCCAGTATTGGCCATTTTGGGAGTATTTACCGGACCGGTAAATACCGGTATTTACCAGCGGTATTTACCGCCCCCGGTATTTACCGCCCAACCCTGATAGAAATGCATAATCCGAAAAGCGCACATTAAAGTGATTACGCGCCAGTTTCACTAGCGGTGCTGATTGATTAGGAAGGGGGATTAACGTTATTCTCTCGCATCTGATCCTGTTCCAAATCATACAGCTGTTCTACAAGATCAGGTGTTTCTGTTGGGATGTGTTAATATGTCAACAACTTTAATTGTTTGCGCTTGTTCTTGTAAAAATAATGTTTTATTCGGGTACAACACACATAATAGTAAAAGTTCAAACACATCATACTGGATCCAGCTCAAATAAGAATAAAATAATAGCGGTTAACGCAATGTCTAATCTCGATCCACGCTATCTAAATGCGGTAATAAATTAGGCAATTTGTTTTTACTAAGAGGCAAATCATTTTCTTTCTTTCAGAAATTATCAACAGTTTGTATCCAGGTTAGACGCCGTGTCAAACAGCTACGCGTATCTATTAATGAGTAGTCTGTGTGCACCCAAACCCGACCTATATTACTGGACCTTTCGATCTGGGTCTACACCGCTTACGATACCCGATGCAGGGTTTTACCTGACGCAAGATCTTGCGTCCTATACGCACAAAACATAGCCTCGGACTCCCGAAAATGAAATGCTGCGTCCGACGGGACCCGTAGAATTCGTAAATTGTTTGATCCGAATTCTGTGTTCTAACTAGTTTATCTAAAGTTATTTTATCACCACTCGTGCATAATATTCGTAAACTTCCCAAATTACCACGAAAATAAACATGTAGACTGTAGAGTATCACCCCATAATTTGTAATTATTGTCAACGAAAACGACAAATCGAACTGACACTGATACTTCCGCTCCGCCATAGTAACCGTTGCTAACCACCATTTTGTTGCACAATAATGTGTCAAAAATCGATTGAAAGTTTTTTCAGCGGTCAGAATGAAAATAGTGTTCAAAAATCGCCTCCGTCAACGCAGGAAAAGCCACAGTCTGCAAAATCGAATGATTCTTCCATCACGAAGAAACGGAAGTTTCAAGACGAGTGGCATAAACGTTATCAGTGGTTAATTCGTTCTGGTTTGCAATGCAATACTTGTTTGAAGGCAAGAGTCGCTAATCCCTTTACATGTAATGGAGGGTGAGCAAACTATCAAAACTCTACCCTAGCAAGGCACGAAGAATCAAAACTTCACCAAGAAGCTGTCAAAAAAAATTACGTTACAGTCATTTTTTTTCTCTGTTGCCTGTAAAAACACGAGAGAAAAGTTATGCCGTGAAGAATTAGCGCGGATCGAAAATTGTGTGAAGCAGTTACGTCTTGTGTATGTAATGTGTAAACGAGGCATAGAGCAGGGTCCGAATTTAAACTGGCATACTGGCAAAATGCAAGTAAAATTTCACAATTGCAAGTACCCAAATTTTGTACTTGCAATTTTTTGCCAGTGCACCTTTTAAGAAAAGGATTATAAATAATGCGATTGTAATATTGAAAATGCGAGTTGAAATTTGATTTTGCCAGTTCATTTTTTTGCAACTGGCAAACTAATGCCAGTAAGTTTTTAGCCTAAATTCGGACCCTGCATAGAGGCAGATTCTTTTACTGATTTGATGGAAGTGCAAGGTCTAAATGGTGTTGAGATTCTTTTACTGTTTCTCAGAATGAAAAATAGAAAACATTAGAGCATATATTGCAAATGAATCTTGACTTTATGAAAAGTTAGTCTTCGAAACAGGATTATGCACATTAGTAGAACTGTTTGATAGTTTTTAAATAAATCTGTTACAACTTTTTTAACATTATTTGATAGACGGACTCCCAGCCATTGTCTAGGGACTCTCATTTTTTAGTTCAAGGGTCCAGAGGACCCCCAGTTCTAAGAAGTGAGGTAAAACCCTGCCGATGTCATCGTGATAACAGCTATCAGTACTATAACTAACATTATCTAATATAACATTTTTCATCCTGTCTTGATCTGGGTCTACACCGTTTACGATATCCGATGTCAGATCAGGAATCAGGATATTCCATCGTACGTATGCCGATGATAATTAGATTACATTGTTGTTTTAACACTTTACAACAAGTACAAGTATTGCACGTCGGGTAATTGCCTTTCGCACCCGATCAACACCAATGCTAGTGCTTCTATCCTGAACTTTCTTTTGAGACAAATGTGCTATTAACTTATTTTTTAATGAATATTTAAAATATTTCATTTAAGGACATATAATATTTTTTTCCCTTTAAACTAATTATTTAATGCCTGTTAAAATCAAATTTTAATATGGTGCCAAATCGTCTAGGTACCGAATCGTCTAGGTGCTGAATCGTCTAGGTACCGAGTCGTCTAGGTACCGAATTGGTTTGGTACCGAGTCGTCTCGAAATCGGGTATTTGGTACCAGCGTGTAGATAAAACTTTTTTCTTTCTATATAATCTTTGTTTTGGGGGAAAATTCCCCTCCGGTCGAAAATAATTGCAGTTGAAGTGGAGCACCCGTGGATCGGATGGCCCGAGGGTTATTTGCCTTTCTCTTATATAGAATATACGAAATTTCAGCTTTGTCTCAAAACGCCCCAGGCATTATTTTTTCGGCCCAAAATGTTACAAAACGTCAATTTAGGGACATTTAAACTTATTTTAGACATACTTCATGAGCCGAACGCCTGTGTATCAGGCTATGATCTGGTTCTATACTGTTTGCAAATGACAACTTGCATTCCTTTTCCGCGAATATTCAGCAGGTAAATGGTTCAAGTATAATAAAAACAAATTCAAAATAAATCATAAAAAGAAACTACAAACTTACCATGGTTTCCTGGTGAATCAAACTGCTGGTCTTGATTGACTGGCTTTTGGAACTGTTTCCAAGCCACCACACCAGACGTCAATAAAAATAAAACTCCAAACTGGCCATAACTAAATTTTTTCCTCAATTTAAACGACCTCATTTTGATAATTCAATTACGTTTGTGTCAAACCATCTTAAACTACAGTTCACACTTGTCTCCAAGTCATGAGAGCAGACCAATTCAGTCTAAACAGAAAGTTGACTGTTTACAGTCAGCTGACTTGTCAACAAAGACGGGTTATGTATAAAATCTGGTTTATTTTAAGCATCGTACCGATATCGCGGTGCTATATGCGGTTATTTTTGCGGGTCTTTCATTGTTTTTATGCGAAGGAGAAATAGTTTTTCACTTTAAATAGTTCAATATTATCTGATAAGACTTAAAATAGTTTAAGTATTTTTTAGGAATGGTTGTGTATCAAAGTTGACAAAGTTCCAAGGTGTCACTCTCTTTGCCACACTTGATTTTGTGTTTGTATTGTATCACGAAGTAAATACTGCATTTACTTCGTGATTGTATTAAAAAATGGAAGTTTATTATTATTATTTAATCGTATTTTGTTGTTTTTTATTTGTAGATCGGCCTTCCGTCGTCGAGGCCCCTCCCCCTACCCGAAAGTAAAGATGCTGTATAAACAATATAGGTCTTTAATTATAACACGAAGTAAATACAGTATTTACTTCGTGATTATAATATTGCATATCCTGTTCCATGTGTTTTAATAATATTGTTGTTGATAAAGCGTCGGTCGTGTGAATATATCCCGGTAAAGACGGCTTGCCGGCTATCGCCACGCACCTGCTCAGCTATGGCATCGGACAATATTAAGACCTCTTACCTACAGTGGAATATCTATCTTAAGTTAAGATAGATCACGTTGCATGAAATGCTAAAATTCACTATCCAAACACGGGGCTGGTAAATAAATGTACATACATGTAATGTAATTACCTTTGTGTGAGAATGTAATATTCCAAATACAATGAAACACAAACTGCTTGTTGCACATTCTGTCATGGCTAACCCGAATTCAAGTCCACCTGTTCTAAGGTATTTCACTTACATAGTAGATCAATTAAATCCAAAAGTTTGTGACAAACAGTGTAATGTAGCAAACTGATAGAAACTGCGACAAACAGCTTATTAATCTGCAAAATAGGTGATAAATGACACAATGTACTTCAGAATACAAGGACAGGAGACTGAACAGACAGACGAACATGGAGACGTGTAGATCTATCTATATCTATAGTGGTTAGTAATTAACAGTACATTTTACAAAAAGTATAACTTCCAAGTTGATAATCTCAATTTAGAATATAAATTTAGTTTGTATCCTATTTGTATTTAGTCAGTTACTTGAGAATCATTCAAGTAAACATGGTAAATAGTCTGGACTCAGTTGCGACGCCAAGTATTTTGACGTCTTTGTAGGATCTAGCCTGTTTAGCATGCTGACATTGATATTGAAGAGGAAATGATCTGATATGCTTGAGAAGTGTAGATATAAGTTGATAAATCTGTTCATCCTGGTCCATATTATTTTACACTTACCGAGTCTGGATTTAGACTAGATGAACCTTTTGTCTGCAAAAGTTGTCTGCACAAATTCCTATTATAAAGTGTCCGTTTATTTATTGTTTTCAAAATTAAAAGTATACAAAAAGAGCAGCGCAGATCTTTTAATTTGTAAACATGTCCATGTATATCATTATATAAATACACACACGTACGCGCGCAAGCATTCAAGAACGCACGCAAACTATTAGATTCTAGGGTTGTCTGTAGAGAGACAGCCATAGACGGAGACAGGTGGGAGAGAGGGATTGAAAGAGATAGATGGAGGGAGAGGGATAAAAAGATGGAGAGAGAAGAAGAACGGAGAGAAATAGAGAGCGCGTTGGAGAGGGAGACATGCACAGACAGAAAGAGAAAGGAAGAGAGAGAGAGAGAGAGAGAGAGAGAGAGAGAGAGAGAGGACTCCCTCTGATCAGGGTATGCACAGTTTGCTTACGGAACTTAATAGATGTCTTTAGATTCTAAAATGGCTACAATGTTCCAATTCCAGTATTTCATTATAGCTACTGTGTTCATTATTACTCAAATAGGTAATGAATTTTGGATTTGACATAGAACAGACAATTTTTTGCAAGTGTTTCAGGTAACTGTGCATATTTTACCACTTATCCTGCTGAAAAATACTACTGAAACTCTGATCTGTGGCATGTTTAGCTTACTTCCGTTTCTTAAAAGGGTTTGACACTTTGGACCGAGTGACCAACAGCTGAGAAAATTGACGAGATACCGAGTTGTCTCATCTAAATCAAAGCTATATCGCCAATTCGCATCAGGTCCCACTTAGCAAGATAAAGGTCAATAGACTTCCTGCTGAGATTGATAGTTGAGCTGAAGTTCTCTTATCAAGGACTACCGTAGTGAAATATGGTATTGTTTAGACATGGTCGGTAACACTCCGGTGACTGACTGACTAACTGACCAATTAAACGAATGTAGGTAAAAATGCCACAGGTAAAGATGCCTTAGGTAAATATGCCATAGGTAACAAGAGCACCGCATACGGTACATAATACGCCCACTTGCAAACTTTCTCTGATTCAACATGCCTTATAAGTGTTGACATTTTCTTATCTGTGCTTCAGATCTTGATTTCCATATTAGGGTGATACTATTCTTTAAAAAAATGAAGTGAATATCTTATTAAACAAGAGAGTCGTCACGGGTGACAAATGCCCCCAAAGTGTTTGACACCGAAATGCATTTTGGCGGAAAAACAATACAATGTAATGCAGGTGTAACATGAAATTTTGATGCTGTAAAAAATGACATAGGAGTCAGTTCTTAACATTAGAAACAGAACCTTTGATGATTATGATAGCTAAGAAAAGAGCCAAGGGTCAAAGCTTAGTTAAAAAGGACCCTAAGTCATTCTCAACGTTAAAAAGGACCCTGGGTTGATTGTCAACGTTTAAGGTATAGGAGATATGCTCTGGACAAGCTTTTTGTATCTGGTAAGGTATAGGAGATATGCTCCCGACTGTAAAATTGAAGTCAAAGGTCAAGGTCAGTGATCTGAAAATGGTACACGACTCTCCGCCATCCCAAGATGAATTCACAAACCAAATTTGGAATCCGTAGCTGGTAAGGTATAGGAGAAATGCTCCGGACAAGCTTTGTGTAAAATCTAGGTCAAAGGTCAAGGTCAAAGTGACCTGAAAACGGTAGGCGACACACCGCAATCCCAAGATAAACTCACACACCAAATTTGGAATCCGTAGCTGGTAAGGTATAGGAGATATTCTCTGGACAACCTTTTTTGTAAAATCGAGGTCGAAGGTCAAGGTCACAGTGACCTGAAAATGGTACGCGACATTCCTCCATCCCAAGATGAACTCACACACCAAATTTGGAATCCGTAGCTGGTAAAGTATAGGAGATATACTCCGGACAAGCTTTTTGCAGCCGGTAAGGTATAAGCTTTTTGTAAAATCGAGGTCAAAGGTCAAGGTCACAGTGACCTGAAAATGATACGCGACACTCACTCATCCCAAGATGAACTCACATACCAAATGTTGGATCCGTAGCTGGTAAGATATAGGAGATATGCTCCGGACAAGCTTTTTGTAAAATCGAGGTCAAAGGTCAAGGTCAAGGTCACAGTGACATGGAAATGGTACACGACACTCCGCCATGTCAAGGTGATCTCACACACAAAATTTGGAATCCGTATCTGGTAAGGTATAGGAGATATGCTCTGGACAAGCTTTTTGTAAAATCGGTCAAAGGTCAAGGTCAAGGTCACAGTGATCTGAAAATGGTACGCGACACTCCTCCATCCTAATATGAACTCACACACCAAATTTGGAATCCTTAGCTGGTAAGGTATAGTTGATATACTCCGGACAAGCTTTTTGTAGCAGGTAAGGTATAAGCTTTTTTAAAAATCGAGGTAAAAGGTCAAGGTCAAGGTCACAGTGACCTGGAAATGGAACACGACACTCCGCCATCCCAAGATGAACTCACACACCAAATTTGGAATCTGTAGCTGGTAAAGTAAAGGATATATGCTCCGGACAAGCTTTTTGCAAAATCGGTCAAAGGTCATGGTCAAGGTCACAGTGATCTGAAAATGGTACGCGACACTCCTCCATCCCAAGATGAACTCACACACCAAATATTGAATCCTTAGCTGGTAAGGAATAGGAGATATACTCCGGACAAGCTTTTTGTAGCTGGTAAGGTATAAGCTTTCTTTAAAATCGAGGCCAAAGGTCAAGGTCAAGGTCACAGTGACCTGGAAATGGTACGTGACACTCCGCCATCCCAATATGAACTCACACACCAAATTTGGAATCTGTAGCTGGTAAGGTAAAGGAGATATGCTCCGGACAAGCTTTTTGTAAAATCGGTCAAAGGTCATGGTCAAGGTCACAGTGATCTGAAAATGGTACGTGACACTCCTCCATCCCAAGATGAACTCACACACCAAATTTGGAATCCTTAGCTGGTAAGGTATAGGAGATATACTCCGGACAAGCTTTTTGTAGCTGGTAAGGTATAAGCTTTTTTTTTAAATCGAGGTCAAAGGTCAAAGTCAAGGTCACAGTGACCTGGAAATGGTACGCGACACTCCGCCATCCCAAGATGAACTCACACACCAAATTTGGAATCTGTAGCTGGTAAGGTAAAGGAGATATGCTCCGGACAAGCTTTTTGTAAAATCAAGGTCAAAGGTCAAGGTCAAGGTCACAGTGACATGAAAATGGTACGCGACACTCCCCCATCCCAAGATGAACTCACACACCAAATTTGGTATCCCTAGCTGATGTGACAAAGGAAATATACTCCGGACAAAAGGTACACACACCCACCCACCCACCCACACACACACACACACACACACCCACACACACACACGCACGGTGCGATCACTATATGGCGCCAAAGCCTAGCTTTGGGGGCATAATAAAAAAGTTACAGCTAATCCTCATTTTTGCAGATTTTTGTAAAGTGCAACGGCCATAACTCTGTAAAGACAAACTGAATGAACCTCAAAATAAACTCCCCTTCAAATTTTGTTGCTTAAAACATTTGTGTTAAGTTTCATTTATATCATTTTAATAGTTTTCCCAGAAAACAACAGACAAACTAAAAGTTGACCGACTAACAAAGCAACGAACACACGAAGTTCAAGGACCATAACTTTAGAATAAAATGACATATCAAAACCCCCGCAATATATGTGAAAATTCACATTAAGGTTTAACCATATAAAAAATTGAAGTAAATATCATTTCAAATGAACAGGTTATGGCCATCCTCATATTTGCATAGATTTGCATTATTTTTTTAAGTGCAAGGGCCATAACTCCGAAACAACAAATCAAATGATCCTCAGAATCGACTTAGCTGCAGGTCTTGATGCATTAAACATGTGTATGAGGTTTCATTAATATCTGTCAAACAGTTTTGCCAGAAAACAGCGGACAAACTATTTGCATATATTTGCATTTTTTTAAGTAAAAGGGCAATAACACCGAAACGAAAAATCAAATAAACCTCAAAATCGACTCAGCACCAGATCTTGATGCATTAAACATTTTGGTGAAGTTTCATTAATATCTCTCAAATAGTTTTCCCAGTATTTGCATGTATTTGCATTATTTTTTAAGTAAAAGGGCCATAACTCCGAAACGACAAATCAAATGATCCTCAGAATCGACTCAGCTTCAGACATTGATGCATTAAACATTTGTGTGAAGTTTCATTAATATCTCTCAAATAGTTTTCCCAGAAAACAGCGGACAAACTATTTGCATTATTTTTTAAGTAAAAGGGCCATAACTCCGAAACGACAAATCAAATGAACCTCAGAATCGACTCAGCTTCAGATCTTGATGCATTAAACATCTGTGTGAAGTTTCATTAATATCTGTCAAATAGTTTTCCCAGAAAACAGCGGACAAACTATTTGCATATTTTTTAAGGACAAGGGCCATAACTCTGAAATGAAAAATCAAATGAACCTCAGAATCACCTCAGCTTCAGATCTTGATGCATTTAACATTTATGTGAAGTTTCATTAATATCTGTCAAATAGTTTTCCCAGAAAACAGCGGACAAACAAAATGTTGACGGACGAACGAACGAACGAACGAACGGACGGACGGACAGGGCCACGACAATATACGACCACCTTTATTAGGTGGGCGTATAAAAATGCCACAGGTATAAAAAAAATAATAACAAATATTTTTTTCAATTTATAAAAGGTTTCATTATTGTTTCACAATATAGTATTATGTATTGCAACATACTAGTACTACAGATAAAAAAAACCTCGCAAGTAATGCAAAACAGAGTAGACCCAGATTAGAAGGCTCCTATAGGAGCCATCTGATCAGGATCTGCTCTGTTTGTTACTCGAATTTGATAGATAGATCTGTTTCATTGTTGTTTCAAAAACTAGTATTATGTATTGCTACATTCTAAAGTTAAAAAAAATAATGCAAATCAAAAGTCCACCTGTTGAGTTATTGACAATGGTTAATCGACGTCGCCAGCCTCAGTTCCCATGTGGAATTTGTTCTGTTGAGTGTGAGGGTACTAACTGTCTCTGTTGCGAGGTGAGTAAATTATTTGATTACTTATATTAAGACGACTTTAAGCCATTACCCCATAGGCTATTTTTTGGATCTAACCACTTTGAATAAATCTACAAAAAGGGAAATTACCTAGAGAAAATGATCTTTTGTAGAATTTTGTAGTTTTTAAACCATTGTGATAAATAGAGCATTTGCTCCTAATGGCAAATGCTCTACTTATCACAATGGTTTAAAAACGTGACTATTACAGAGGCGTAAAAAAGGCGAATTTATGGAGGAAAGGGTTAAATAACTCCATCCTTTTTGTATATATGTATAAAATCTCAAAGAACAAATATAGAGTTGCAACGATCAGTAGTATGATTTGTGATATATGATATATTTAATCAAACAGTTAAGTTCAGAGACTGAGCAAGCAGCTCATACAGAAGCAAACTGTTTTAGAAGCATAAGAAGACGTTTTACCAGATACCTGTAAGATATACCCTTATCATTAACCGGCAAACTGACTTTTGTAGTGAAATGAAAACGTTTATTCGGTAATATATTAGTAGTAGGGAAGTATGAGTTTGGGAGAATGCCTGCAGCCCTGCAGCCCCTGTCACGTGACCTATGACGTCACAATGGGAGGGTATACTATGACTGCCTAAGAACAATGCGCAGGGGGTCACGCTCATTGACCGTGACCTAACAATAGACTAGCACAATCCATAGAGGTCACGCTGACCATCCCGCATTCCTAAGACTAGAGCCCTAGAACAATAGGGACGGAATCGTATGACACCGCCCAACAACAACCGAGGTCACCCCGACCATCCCACATTCCACCCTCGCTGGGTGCCATCCCGCATTCCACCTTTGCCGGGTACCATTTACTATAAAAAAAACCTTTTAGGACATTCGCAAACAGCGTAGACCCGGCTTTATAATCGGCTTTAGGATCGGTTTCACCTCCATATTTTATATATACCATTATAATAGCGATTTACAATTTATGAACCCGTTTTTTTTTAAAGAATATTCTTATTCTTTCGGCCAAAGGCTTAGAACAATAGGTCAATCCAATTCATTATAATAGCGCTTTAGATATAAAATCGTATCAATGTGGGAATACCCGAGAGTATATCGACCTTCCAAGGTGTCGATGATCCGATACAATGTCAGTCCTTTCGACCGTTTTGAAAGGCGACACTTTTTTACCAGTGGAAGGACAATGTTAAATTTAACAATGGGATCGAGGTAACATCGTTATAGTTTTTCCTTTTATACCTAAATTTGAGTACTCTTTCCTCCTCCTCCTCCTCCTCCTCCTCATGAGGTAGTACCTCCTCCTCCTCCTCCTCCTCATGAGGCAGCACCTCCTCCTCATGAGGCAGTGCCTCTTCTTCCTCCTCCTCCTCATGAGACAGTACCTCCTCCTCCTCCTCCTCCTCATGAGGCAGTGCCTCCTCCTCCTCCTCCTCCTCATGAGGCAGTACCTCCTCCTCCTCCTCATGAGGCACCGCCTCTCCCTCCTCAAGAGACATTACCTCTTACTCCAAAATTCTTTTCAACAGCACGATCGTTTCCAAGTAGGTCATACTTTATGATATGGAAGAACGTCGTTCTATAACAAGGTAAGAAACCTCGTAGATAAAACATAGATTGAACTGACGCGAGATGGAGCGGTCCAGGATCTTTCTTAGAATACATTATCTACTCGCCCTGGGGAAGGAGACGCCTAGTCATAGACGCACGATGATCCGTTCCATGACCACCGGACAGATGGAATGCCTTCAGATAATAGTCAAACAGATAGTGGACGGAGAAATACCCATTTTAGAAAGGGACTTTAACTATTTTCGTCGTCACAGACGTTTACTCAGGACTTTGAAAAGCGAATGGGTGTCACTGACTCGTAAGAAACGTTTACTGTTAATGTGGCATGCCCTTATCCCTAGACTATTAAGACGTCGTTATCTACGTTACGCTATAGGAAACGAAATAAGATCTTCGGAGGACTAACCTAGGTCAACGTCGTTTTTTTATTTATTTTTTTTATTTCCGCGCCCTATGGTTACACCGATATCCTACATAAAGGCGGCTCTTAACACAACCGGCTCATTAACAGTTTAGCGGGAAAGGAGTCAACATGACAAGATATCTGGATATATTTGAAATGAAAACGCCCATCAAACGTTCAAAGTCGAATAAAACAAAGCCGAAGACATCCGTCAAACGATCAAAGACGGATATATTTGAAACTAGACGCAAGACACCCGCCAAACCTCTAAACGCGGATATGTTCGTTACGCCTAAACTTCGCATTAAACCCATGCTTCCGGTGGATAGCACTGTAGCCAGAGCTAAAAGCATGCTACGAGGCCAGGGTCTTTTAAAAAAGGAAAAGAATGTCGGCAAACTGCGGAGCAAACCACGGAGAAAAAGCCGGAATCCGGTTATTGGCAAGACATCCGAAATAATCGTAATTAGGTGAAGACTATATTTAATCCGTGTTAACTCCATAGCTGTCATTTAGTGTAGAGTGACGCACGCGTGAACACGATGAAATGTCCGGATTGTCATCAAGATTTTTCTAGGAAGGATAATATGTTACGACACCAGAGACAAATGCATGATGGTTCTAATCAATGGTATCCATCTCCTCAAGAATCGTTTACTCCTCAGCGAGCGCTTTCTACTCCTATTCTGCCATCGCCAGGGGGACGTCGGGATAACGCGGAACCCACTATTCTGCTGCACCCATTCACCATGATGATTTCCGGTCCAACGGGTAATTATATGTTATAATATTTAGATTACTACAGTAAATTTGGTTCAATAAACAACAAACGTAGTTCCCATATAAGCGGTAATTTCATCGAGTTTTCTCCCTTTCAGCCTGCGGAAAGACGACCTTCGTCAAGACCTTACTGCAGAAACATTCCGATAGAATTCGACCCGGTATACAGAGAATCGTTTACCTGTACAAAAGGTGGCAACCTTTGTATGACGTCATCGAGACCACAGTCTTACCCAGAGTGGAATTTATGCCAGGCATTCCCACTGACCTAGATGATGACGATTTCTTTGATCCTAACATCAATAACTTGTTGATATTAGATGACATTTACTCCGAGGCGGGGAAGGATAAGCGTATCACGGGTCTGTTTACTGAGGGCAGTCATCATAGGTCGTTATCAGTGATCTCGATCAATCAGAACCTTTACGGAGTTAAAGATCCGACGCAAAAGAGAAATACCCAGTACATGGTCTTATATAACAATCCGGTAGACCGCCAGTGTACTTTGACTCTCGCGAGACAAATGTACCCCGGAAATGGCGAAATGTTCATGAAACTATTCGCCAAAGCGACAAAACTACCGTACCATTTCTTCTTTCTTGACCTTAAGCCTACGACACCAGAAACTAGGAGATTACAACCGGATGTCATATGGCCAGATGATCCTAGATCACCGCCCACCCTTACAAGTCAAACCTACGTTCCGAATACGATACATGAAACACCGCTCATACTTCCCGACACAGACGTGTCAGTCGTCTCTAGGGCGATAAATCCGATCATTAAAGACGTTTCCGATCATTCGAAAGACGTCACTCAAAGTGAACAGTTCGATAGTAACCAGAAAGAACTAAAATCAGATACCATGCTTTCTTGCGACGACTGCGGCGTGGTCTTTGAACGCGGTTACGACCTACAAAATCACGTAAAACGTTGGTGTCCGGAACGCGAGGATAGATCTGAAGAACCGCCACGTAAAAGGATGAAATTCCATTCCGAAGAAGATGACGACATATTCCGACACATGGATGAAGAAAATACCGTTTACAAGAAACTAGCGCAATACGCGAGGGACCATAACGAAGATGAAAGACGGAAAAAAGTGGTCAAATATCAAAAGCGAGGACTATCCACCAAAAAGGCTACTGAAAAAGCCAATCAAGCTCTACGAGAAGAAGACGTGCGAGCGTTTCTGTCGAAATATGCCGTCTTGCTGTCATTTTTGTTTAAATTGAGAGACGGTTATCTTCATGACAAAATTAGGAATACGATCGAGAAATACCTCGAGCGAGATATGAATTTAGAGAAAGCCATCCGGTTGAGTTTAAAGAAGTATAAACATCATTTCGAAGAGATCGTGGAAGGGAAAGATGATGACGTCACTGATGACGACACCAACAAAGAAGAAGAAGAAGAAGAAGAAGAAGAAGAAGACAGCGAAGAGGATGACAGCGATGTCGAGGAAGACGAATAAAACGGCAAAACGCGTCGATATTCGTTCATTCCGCACCGGAACACTTTTAATCATGGCGAGAGACAAGAGAATCCCACCGCCTCCCGGCATCCCAAAACGCAAATGGAGCGTTACCAAAAAGCGACGTATCATTAGAAATATAGAAAAGTTGTCAAAGACGTATCAAAAGCGAAATATTACCAAACGCTCCAAGAAAGATAAGATTACGCATTCGAGATATAAGCGAACGCGATGGTAGATCATCTGACGTCACTGACGGGCTATTTAATATCCAACTCCGATAGGCGTGGCTTCACTCCTTCTCTAGTCAGCCATGGAACAAGTTCACAGAAATGCCATAAGAAAAAGCTGGACGACAATCGTCGAGTCTTTAACGTCGGAACAAGTATCCCGCATAGTTGATGTTCTAGTCGAACAGAATATCTTGACATCGGGTATGAGAGAGGAAATAGAATGCGAAGTTCGCGCGAGATCTAGAACCAGACAACTGTTAAGCGTCGTGCAAAAGAGAGGACCCGACGCCTTTCAATCTCTAGTAAATTCCCTTTTAATCGCGGAGGCAAAACATATCGTCGAAGTTCTTCTGTCGAATTTAGAAAGCGGTTCCAAGGGTCATATTCCTGAACGGTTAAATAGAGAAACCGGGGTTGAAACGAGGGCAACTGTATTACACGTACAAAGCGATGCACGAGTCAGTGGTGAATCGGGTAACGATGAGGGTACTATCTGCAAGATTTGTATGGAAAACGAAATTTCGGTAGCGCTAAGTCCCTGCGGACATACGTTTTGTTCCGCATGCGGAGACAGATTTCGTCATCGAGGAGCTTGTTGTTACTGTAATCGACCCGTTTACGATACTCTTAGAATTTTCGTTTAATTGACACTATCCTCAGATTGTAAAAATAAGAAGAAAATGGACCGAGAATGAGTCATCAACGGGTTTCTGACTTTACTACTCTTTTTAATTATGCTACATTGACAACAGTCGTTTACCGATTTTAATTGAAATGCCATTATTGTAAAGTGTAACCGGGGGACGGCCCTAATCCCCGTCACACTGTATTGAGCGGGGCTAATAAAACGTAATATATCATTTCGCCATTTTTAAATTTTCTCTCCATTTACATCCAATTTTACGAACCGAGTCATTTACAGATACAGAGTATACATTAGGCTCATCACGTGTCATTACTCTCTCTCATATTTGGAAGCCGTCAAACTAAAAGCCAAACTTTCTTATAGAATATCGCATCCTAAAAAGACATTGTTCCGAGTCGAAAAAATCAAACAGACATACATACAGAGAGAGAGAGAGAGAGAGAGAGACAGACAGACAGACAGACAGACAGACAGACACAGACACACAGACAGACAGACACAGACACATAGACAGATAGAGTATATAACGATATAGGCCGCTTGTAAACGGTGCAATGTTACCATAGAATTTGTGTGTAATACGCTTCCGCTTAAAAGTGACATCTAATCAACTTTAGTAATATTCCGTACTCATTGCGCGATATAGTTCAAATTTTATTTCGCTCTAATGAGTACCCGCGAGTCTCATCGCTCAATGCTCATAGATTATATACTATTAACCTAGACGATATATATATACTCTATAGAAGATCCCTTCTGTCGTCTGCTAAAGGCATTGGCTTAAAACGCTTCTTGTTTGCTTAGGGTCCAGTTCATTTGCCAGATTTTTACGTAACATACTCAAAACTATATAAACCTTTTATATAAACCATCTCTTCAATCGGTACTCCCGCTGTATAAAATGTTCATTTTCCGCGGGAAACGGATATCGGGGTCTCTACTGAGCTCAGGCCCCGGTGCTTCCGAAAATGCCTCGTTAGTCGATGACGTCATCTATATAGAATATAGAAAGGGTTACCCAACGCTTCTAGTCTCGATAAGCGATTCTGACCATAAATTTTTCGCGCTGTTTATACATGTATGGCTTTAACGATCGCTGTCGTTATAATTTTCAATTCACTCTCGGATCAATATATTTTTAAATGCTTAAATTAACGGTTGGTAACCGAACCACGTCTAATTAGAATCTATGTGCCTTATCCCTTTCCCTCATAAAAACGCGTTTTCAGGCAAATAGAGTAGACGCAGATCAGACGGCTCGATATTTAAGCTCCAACAGGAACTGATTGATCTTAGTCTATTCGGTTTACAAAGGCCTTTCTACGAAATAAAACGTTAACAATATCTATAATCGAAAAATCAGTCCAGTGCTCCGTATTTAAACTTTTATACATATATTCTATTGACTGGTTTTGGTTCAAACGTAACAGTATATCTTATATACGGGTAACCAGCTCTTATACGATAATTTACGGAATACCAGTTATAATAAGATACTTGCAGAACGTAAAATCTTACAAATAGTAACCCTTTAAACGACGAACTCGAGAGCAGTCCAATGACATTTAGTAGCAAAGGCTTAAACTTGCTAGGTGATTTTTAGTAAGAAACAATGCAGACCCGAATCAGAGGCTCCTAGATCTAGTTCTATACCATTTACAAATGACGGAGAGTGCGTGTCCAACAGTCGAGGGTTAAAGCAAAAGCGTAAATCGTAATCGGATATCGCGTTTGTTCTATAAACTATTTGTTTGCAAAAATGTTGTATGCTGCATGTTTTCAAAGTTATAATTTTCTACTAACAAGGGTGTAAAGAAAAGCATAAAAAATTCAGCTAATAAATATTCGTGTCATCATTTCTACCATAAATATTGAACAGGGAAAGGGTTAAATTTTTGAGTGCTGAATAGTCAAAGTGAACTGGTCGATTCAGTATGCAAAGGTATAATTTGTGAAGATATTTTAAATGAAAAACAGTACCGACCGTGATCATGGGGCGTCTAGAGATCTGGATCTACACTGTTTGCAACTGACAGGAAATACCATTCCTTTCCTGCATCATTTACTCCGTATATACACATTTCGACGTCTTTGCAAACGGAGTAAACCCAGAGTTCAGCAATATCTATAATTAGATCTGACGCGTCAGTCATCGGGTATATACTTTTAATATGTTCTATTATATTAAAACAAAAGAATAACAGCACCCGTTGGACATGTTCAGACTTATTGGGCGCACCCTAATGAGAGTTAATTCATTAATATTAAGGGATTGGGAGTAAATATAAAAGAATTGATATGGAATATCTTGAATAAGGGTAACAGAAGAAATTTAATCTATCATTTTCACGCTGGACGCCTACAGAGTAATTCGTAAGGGTCTTGTATTTCGGTGGGCGGTGAAGCTTGTAAGACATTGTATTGAAAGACAAACTTGTCATTCGGTAAACAATTTATAAACTGTTTCGATTTTAATCGAAATATGTTAGAAATGAATAGACAGTTTGCTATGGGATTGATGATATAAATCCACCGCATAGACGTCATTTAGAAGGAAAAGATATAAGGGGTCCCGATGTTACCTCGATCCCATTGTTAAATTTAACATTGTCCTTCCACTGGTAAAAAAGTGTCGCCTTTCAAAACGGTCGAAAGGACTGACATTGTATCGGATCATCGACACCTTGGAAGGTCGATATACTCTCGGGTATTCCCACATTGATACGATTTTATATCTAAAGCGCTATTATAATGAATTGGATTGACCTATTGTTCTAAGCCTTTGGCCGAAAGAATAAGAATATTCTTTAAAAAAAAAAACGGGTCCATAAATTGTAAATCGCTATTATAATGGTATATATAGAATATGGAGGTGAAACCGATCCTAAAGCCGATTATAACGCCGGGTCTACGCTGTTTGCGAATGTCCTAAAAGGTTTTTATAGTAACTGGTACCCGGCAAAGGTGGAATGCGGGATGGCACCCAGCGAGGGTGGAATGTGGGATGGTCGGGGTGACCTCGGTTGTTGTTGGGCGGTGTCATACGATTCCGTCCCTATTGTTCTAAGGCTCTAGTCTTAGGAATGCGGGATGGTCAGCGTGACCTCTATGGATTGTGCTAGTCTATTGTTAGGTCACGGTCAATGAGCGTGACCCCCTGCGCATTGTTCTTAGGCAGTCATAGTATACCCTCCCATTGTGACGTCATAGGTCACGTGACAGGGGCTGCAGGGCTGCAGGCATTCTCCCAAACTCATACTTCCCTACTACTTATATTCAATAATACTGAGTGGACGTCTATCAAAATTTGCTTGACTCTGCAAACATTATTTGAAGTTAACCCTTGCTGGGCATGTTTGGACCCAGTTTGGGTTTGGTGAAATGTCAAAACATTTCCGAAAATATTGTATTTGTGGCGAAGGGAAGTAACTTGTACGAAATTGAAGGGAAAGGTGGGGTTCAAAAGTACAGGTATCCGTCTTTTACGTTGTAAAGGTAAAGTCAAGTCAAAACACTTATTAAACTTTCCAATTTCCAATTTTATTTTTAAATAATACAAAGTCTCGCTTTTATGCAAGAAGCATTTACATCTATTATACAGTATACAGTAAATAGTCACATGGTCACAAAAAAAGACAAGTCGTTCATTCATTAGGTTTGGTAAATGTAATATGCTAATAGCACACACTTATCAATGTTTATTATACCATGAATTGTATCAGCACAAGAAGGGTATTCCTTATAATTATTTACAAACAGAATAGATCCAGATCATACAGATCTGCTCAGGTTCTATCCTATTTTCTCAATGACAATTAATGAATATTCATTAGGTGAATATCATTGAATATAAAACACGCATAAGTTGTATAACCACAATTAACTAACACCTTTATAATTATTTTTCTTAACTTCAAAACAAGGTAGACCCAAATAAAAATTACATCTATCGGATCTAGATCTACCTTGTTTGCTCAATGGTAGGTTTCAAAAGATTCATTTAGTAAGGTAATTAGCACATTCCTTGCAAAAATAAACATTGTAGATCACAAGGAGGAGATTACTTATAATTTAAAGCTATATGATCTGGTTCTACTATGTTTGCTTTGCGCCAGTTATTAAAGATTCAATAGCTATGAATAATGTAATAGTAGCACATATTGTATATAAATAATTATAGAATTACCACAATTAACGCACAAAGCTTTCCCGTTTTCTAATTCCAAATGTTAAGTTTCAAACAGAGTAGATCAATATCAAAATTACAGCTGTCTGATCTTGATATACTCTGTTTACAAAACACTTTAATTTAGTATCGTTTTTTCATAGCGAGGGGCTTTTGTAAACCTTGACCATTTTGGTGAGGGGCTTTTGAATGAGGTGTTCTTGTAGTGAGGGGCTCTTGTAGTGAGTGGCTTTTGTATCAGAAGATTTTATATATTAAGGGGATAGTGTGATACACCCGAAAACTGTACAAACCTCGACCATTTAAAGCTTAGCATTTGGTTGGATCTTATTAGTTTCCATGTAGACGGAGCGTTGATGTAGCTGAGTGATTAACCAAAAAAAAGAGACATTAGTGCTGTGGCTAAAATGGCATTTTTCTCTGTCTGATGATTTTAATTATGTTACATTGGATTATTCAAACATTTCCCTTTTAATAAATATCCATTAGGCTAGATCATAACCAAACTATAGCTCTCCCAAGTTCTGTAGACACTGACAATGATGTCGTAATATTTCGATATATGGCGTTATGTAGGATGACAGTCGAAACAGTGAATTGAATCTATAAATTAAAGCTATTGGTTTAAACGGTAAAAATGATTGAATAGTTGATATACATGGGTGACGGTCCTTGTGTCAAACTGCCAGTGCGTCAAAAACGTTTTATTCAGTGTAATCATAAGGTATAATTATGTGGTCTCTAATGCAAGTGGTAGCTTAATGCAGATTAAAAGTAATGTAGAAAGCTCTTATAGGAGCTTTCTACATTACTTTTGCACTGCATTAAGCAACCGCCTGATTTTTAAGATGCATGTGTCAAATAAATGTAGCGTCTACTTTAGTACAAAAGTAGATTCGTCAAAGAGAATACATAGAGAAATATTTTTTATGGTGAAATGAAATGCAAAAATCAAATATACAAATATTGAAGACGGCGAATTTTACAGACGAGAATTACAAAAGAAAGAAAGCCCATTTTTAAAGGTTGGTTATTTTTCAAACATTCTTGATCCAAATCAAATCAGATCTGGATCAGCTGTTTGACACACGAATGCTATTTTATGATGAAATTATTTGAAAATGCATAAAAAACAATTAACTAGCAAGCAGAAGGCTAATCCAATTTTATGTGTGATTAACATTGGCTTAGTGCCTATATTTATAATATTTGATACTCTAAACAGAACACTTCTATTACAAAAGCTCATAAACGAGAACGTTAGCTCTAAGAAATTATTTGCAATAAGAAATATGCACAATGTAAGTGAAGGCATGTGTGAGATATCAAGGTAAAACCTCGCGATATTTTGATTCAAATATAGGGATAAAAAACGGATACCCGAGCTCCGGTCTTATGTTTCATTAATGATATTTCACAATAGGGGAGACCGGGGCTAGTTGATACATGGGGCTAGATGGTACAACACACACAATAATGGAAAACTTCCCAAAATGTCGCCAATCACTTCATATTTAAAAACAGTAAAATATTGCGGCCGTTTTGCTGCTGACGCCAACCTTCTACGACGATAACTGCTTCTCGTAGGTCCATTTGTATGATTTATAACAACGTAAGTAAAATTTGGGTTTATTTTGTTAATCAGTAACTAAGCGTTTACTATTGTGAATTTACGTTATGTGTAAGGTTCAGCTTGAAACATAATGTGTTTGTAGCGATGGCATGAGCATACTTTGGAACTGTCTTGATCTAGGTAATAGACGAGTCCATTTTTATAGGAGGTTGGCTTGGGGCTAATTTATACACATGCCCTGGGGCTATTTGATACCGTGTATCAACTAGCCCCAGTCAAGACTTTAATATTATTATAGGTCAAAATAAACTACATCTATATGTTTTTATTTCTAAAATGTATAATTAGAAGTATGCTGATGCAGTTGCTAGTTTATGAACTACTTTGTATATAAACGTGCTCTTATATCTACCAAGTAACTGCATGCATCTAATAGTTATGTAAGAAACAACGTGATTTTTTTTTCGCTTCTTAAGGTAGATTTAGACGTTATTTATTAGCCTACGTCTCCCCCAATATTTATATGGAGGAGACGTATTGTTTTTGTGAGAGTTGTCTGTCTGTCTGTCTGTCTGTCTTTCCGTCTGTCCGTCACCCTTTCTTGTCCGTACGATAACTTCTATACCTGTATGTCTGATGCCAGTTGGTTGAAACTTTACACATGGAAAAAGAATAATGACAGGAAGAGTCATGCCCAAGGCCCATAACTCTGGCTTCACTAATATTGGAGTTAATTGTCCAATGTACATTTTTTTTACTTTTATTGTCCGGACGATAAATCCTACATGACTCATGTCATCAAATTGAAACTTCATACATAGGAAGAGAAAGATAAGAGGAAGTGTCATGCTCAAGGTCCATGACTCTGACTTCACTAATATTGGAGTTAATGCCCCTTGTACATTTTTACCCTTTATGTCCGGACGATAACTCCTAAATGGCTCATTAGATTGAAATGATTGATACATGGAAAGAGCATTATGAGAGAAAATGGCATGCATAAGGTCCACACCTCTGGCTTCAATAATATTTATTGTCCCTTGTACATTTGTTCACACTTTTTTCGGACGATAACTCTTATATGGCTCATGCCATTAGATTGAAACTTCATACATGGAAAAAACATGATGAGAGGAAGTGTCATGCACAAGGTCCATAACTCTGACTTCACTAATATTTGAGTTATTGCCCCTTTACATTTTTTCACACTCCTTTGTCCGGGCGATTACTCCTATATGACTCATGCCATTGGATTGATACTTGATACATGGAAAGAGCATGATGAGTGGAAGTGTCATGCACATTGTCCATAATGTCCATGGCTTCAATAATGTTGGGGTCATTTCCCCTTATACTTTGTTTCACTTTCTTGTACGGACGATAACTCCTATATAGCCCATGCCATTGGATTGAAACTTCATACATGGAAATAGCATGATTAGAGAAAGTGTCATGTGCAAGAGCCATAACTCTCGCCTCAATACTTTATTGAGTTATTGCCCTTTGTTACGTTTTTGGTGTGAAGGGTGTGTGTATGGGGCGGGGATGGGGGTGGGGAACATCTGTTTTTGTGACAAAAACCTCTAGTTTATTATTCATTCAATGTTTTACCCCGCATCAACAGCTAATGGTTATGTAGCGTGCATAAAAATATAACAAAAAGTAAAAGATATTATTGTTTTATAAAAAATATCAGAGTAACAAAAAAGATTATCAAAATCGATGGCGGTAGACGTGCACAATGTTTAATTAAAAAGAGAACGGTTTAAATCAGAATTGAATTTCATTTTATGTTCAGGATGGTCCGTATTTATAAAAGGAAAACGAACAGGTGCGATATATCTATCACCAGATGCAATTTTGAAAGCAAACAACAATAATTAGAAGGGACTTAAAGCCCCTAAAAAGTAAACAATAATAAAACGTAAAAATGAAGACAAACGTGTAGAATCATCTGAATGATCTGATGATAACGAATGGTATTGCCCAGTCGGCACATGAATCTGACACGAAGCCCCGCGAGAAGTGGATTAAACGTGTTGATTACAGTGAATGTACAATGTCGAATGTACAAATGTTTCTAAATGGTGTGCTTATTTTTGCTAGAAATGCGATTCAGATGCCGATGACTTTAGCTACTGACGTCAGTGATGTGTATCAATTAGCCCCACACTATGCACTAATTAGCCCCGAGTATGGGGTTTGTTGTTACACTAAAAAGGCTATCAAAATCTTTTTATATATTCGTTAACTTCAATTCTGTGTCCTAAACTAGCTCTTGTTTAAATAAAGCGCATTCAATACATTCAGATTTGTACCACTGATTTTCAATATTTTCCAAATCAGATGAAAAAAAATGTACCAACTAGCCCCGGTCTCCCCTATATTAGACTTAGATGGAATTTTAACTTTGGATGAACTTAAGCTAAATATGATATTATTCGCGGACGACCGAATACTATTCAGCTACAATCCAGAAAACTTGCAATTAATGCTAGATATACAAAATTACTGTGATATATGGGGGTTAAAAATTAACGCAACTAAAACAAAAGTAGTGATATTTGAAAGAGGAGACACAAAAGATACGAATTTTACATAAACAACATTACAAACAGTTATTTCATTTAAATATCTTGGAGTGTGCTTCTTTAAAAATGGTAACTGTCATATGACACAGACACGAATAACACAACATGCGTCATTTTCGCTACATAATTTGTTCATTGTATTAAACCAGGTAGAATAATCCACCTCCGAATGTGTAATCTATTTGATAGTCTAGTAGCACCTACATTAAATTATTGTACTGAAGTATTGGTGTCGGAAATAAAATGCATGTTCTGTATATTCAATTCATTTCAGGTGTGCTTATATGGGTTTATTATTATACCCCCCTTTTGAAAAAATGGGGGTATATTGCTTTGCACATGTCGGTCGGTCGGTCGGTCTGTCGGTCGGTCGGTCGGTCGGTAGATCGATGGTTTCCGAACGATAACTAATAAACGACTTGGCATAGAATCTTCAAACTTGCTGTGATGGTTGGTCATAACAAGTAGATGACCCCTATTGTTTTTGAGGTCACTAGGTCAAAGTCAAGGTCACAATGACCTTAAATGGTGAAATAGTTTCCGATCAATAACTGCTCAAGGATTTGGCTTGGGATCTTCAAACTTGCTGTGGTGGTTGGTCATGACCATTAGATGACCCCTATTGTTTATGAGGTCACTAGGTCAAAGGTCAAAGTCACTATGACCTTAACTGGTTAAATGGTTTCCAATCAATAACTGCTCAAGTGTTTAGCTTAGAATCTTCAAATTTGCTGTGGTAGTTGGTCATGACCACTGGACGACCCCTATTGTTTTTGAGGTCACTAGGTCAAAGGTCAAGGTCACCATGACCTTAACAGGTAAAATGGTTTCTGATCAATAACTGCTCAAGGGTTTGGCTTAGGATCTTCAAACTTGCTTAGGTGGTTGGTCATGACAACTAGATAAGCCCTTTTGTTTTTTAGGTCACTAGGTCAAAGGTCAAGGTCACCATGACCGTAACTGGTTAAATGGTTTCTGATCAATAACTGCTCAAGCGTTTAGCTTAGAATCTTCAAATTTGCTGTGATAGTTGGTCATGACCACTGGATGACCCCTATTGTTTTTGAGGTCACTAAGTCAAAGGTCAAGGTCACCATGACCTTAACAGGTAAAATGATTTCTGATCAATAACTGTTCAAGGGTTTGGCTTAGGATCTTCAAACTTGCTTACGTGGTTGGTCATGACAACTAGACAAGGCTTGTTGTTTTTTAGGTCACTAGGTCAAAGGTCAAGGTCACCATGACCTTAGCTGGTGAAATGGTTTGCGATCAATAACAGCTCAAGGGTTTGGCTTAGGATCTTCAAATTTGCTGTGGTGGTTGGTCATGACCACTAGATGACTCCTATTGTTTTTGAGGTCACTAGGTCAAAGGTCAAGGTCACCATGACCTTAACTGGTTAAATTGTTTCCGATCAATAACTGATCAAGGGTTTGGCTTAGAATCTTCAAACTTGCTGCGGTAGTTGGTCATGACCAGTGGATGACCCCTATGGTTTTTAGGTCACTAGGTCAAGGTCACTGTGACCTTTACTGGTAAAATGGTTTCTGATCAATAACTGCTCAAGGGTTCGGCTTAGGATCTTCAAATTTGCTTATGTGGCTGGTCATGACAACTAGATGAGCCCTGTTGATTTTGAGGTCACTAGGTCAAAGGTCAAGGTCATCATGACCTTAACTTGTGAATGTTTTCAGATCAATAAATGATCAGTGGTTTGGCTTAGGATCTTCAAAGTTGCTGTGGTGATTAGTCATGACCACTAGATGACCTCTATAGTTGAGGTCACTAGATCAAAGGTCAGGGGGTCTGGGGGGTATATATGTTTTACAAACATCTCTTGTTATTATTAACTGTCCCCAGCTGCTTTACCCATTACCTGTAAAGTATATACGAAATAAAGATATCATGAATATTTATTAGCCGGCTTTTTGACGCCAGGTGTATTAAAACTGAGCAGATCCTGATCAGTCTTAATTGGTTCTACTCTGTTAGCATATGCGTGAAAAAAGGAAATGGTTGAAGTATACCGCCTTGGCCAGGCGTAAAGCAAACCCTGCTAAACAGGTAGTAATATTACAGAAGTGCGCTACTATGCTGATAATCCTATCTCTGCCCCTGCTGTTGTTTAATGGTGTTTAATATACGGGAGCTGACACGAAGTATTAGTTTAGTTTAAACATATTTTATTTCCATATTAGAGGAAATTGGGTCGGGTCACAAGTTCTTACAACATTAGAATTGACCATACAAAGCATTTATAATTTATATATACATGTAATGGCAAACAAAATATGAAAAGTATGAAACACGAAGGGTTCATGAAGGAGGAGAGAGAGAGAGAGAGAGAGAGAGAGAGAGAGAGAGAGAGAGAGAGAGAGAGAGAGAGAGAGAGAGAGAGAGAGAATAACATGACTAATGTAGTACTATCAGAGGACACTTAATTAAGAAATCTTAGTATATGAGACTACCGCTATAAGTAAGACATCTTAGCGAAAGTTTAGAAAACAAAAGTATACTACATGTACATGTATTATGCTAAGGGTCGGAAAAAATATAGCTAGTTACACTATACGCGAAATTAAAACCTCCGTGACTGCTTTATAAAACAATGTACAGCAGCAAATATGATTTTATTGTCTTCCTCATTTAGATTTTGTTTGCCGCACAGAAGCGTTTCGATATTTAGAGGATGGTACATCTGTGTTGCACGAAATAGGTTAAGTCTTTGGTTTTGAAAAAATCTACATTGAAAAAAATAATGTTCAGCATTTTCTACTTCGTGTGAACATTCGCCTAAAGGATTTTGATTAAGATGATTATTAAAAAGATCATCATTCAGATTGCTACAGTTGTTTCTAATTCTGGCGTGAATGACTGACAAATACCTATCTCCGAAATAGTAATAAGATTGAACGTTATTCTTACTAAGATTGTTTCGTAACGACCTTTTAAATGAACTAAAGGTATCTAAATTTCTGGTATCTGGACTGATGGCATTCCACAGTACTATTGAAGAAGGGATGCATGACCGTTTGGAGACTGACGTGCGTGAGAAAGGCACTTCTATATCATCGCCATTTCTTAATGGATAGTGGGTTAGTTCCCTAACGTTCGGTGGTAATAAATCACTGATACGGAATATTCCCGATTCCATATTGTTCTTTCAGGCACATCGCGGAAGGTTCCGAATAATGCCTATATATAGTAGCCGTATTCAATTAATGATCCTAATCCTGAGGTCTTAATAACTGTAGTATTTAAAGACGCCTCACCGATTTGTAGCACAATTATGTAATTGGAAGCATGAAAGGCGTCTAGTCCCTCGGAGTCTGGCCATTGCCTATAAAGACATTTCAAAGCTCCTTCAGAAAGTGCCCCCCCCCCCATTATCGCATTTCTTTGGTGTAAATGCTTTCATAATGTGGTATTAACTAAGATAGTCTCTTATAATTCGAAAATGAATGGCATTGTGTAATGGATATTGTTTATATTTTGATGTATTGGTGTGATACTGTACAATGAAGATACTTAAAGGCATTTCGAAAGGAATGTTGACCCATGCTGTGTATTTCGGGTGCTCTATGGTGCCACACTGGGAATTTCACAGCTGGATATCAATAGTCAATTATCAAGTCATATGCAGTAGAATTATTGATAAAATATCTACAGGTCGGAGGCTGCTGATTGGCTAAGGAAAGTCATGTGCCACAGATCTGGAGTATGATTGGCTACAGCTCCCAGCTGCCTCAGTGCGTACGCTAGTTATGCTAATGAGTTAACATGAATATATATAATCTCTGAGCATCTTGTTCGCATAAATACTTTTATGTTTTCCATAAAATCTATTTATGCTCTACTTCGTATTAGGACTTGATCTGGCGGGCCAGCACGAACTATGTATGGGAAATTAGAAACGAGAAAAGACACCAGTGAGTTTGATAAAGGGCATTTATTAAAAATGCCGGAAAACAGAAGATGTTATATCAGCTTTAAAAATAACATGTATATCAAAAGTAAATATCCTGAGAAATTTACCTATCTGGGCGATGAACAAACCGCCACTGAGTGAAACGGCCGCCAAAGCCCAGATGAGGAATGGCCCGGTAACTAATAGTGACGAATGTATTATTTACACATGTGGTAACTAAAACGATGTATATAGACAAATGCAACAGCGGAAGAGTCTCCATTGAGAAAGGCAAGTCCCTAATCGCATTGACGGGTAAAAGGTATCATCACGTCTGTGAGATGTTAAATAAAAACCCGCAATGAAGGTGAATAGGGAAATCTCAGGTGCAAAACTGCAGACAGAGCCTGGCCAATGAAGACCCTTACGCCGAAGGCAAAAGTTGGTACATTCATTCATATTCAGAGCAAAAAGGGGTAAAGTAAGAGCTATGTACAATGACTGGTCAAAGGGCTTGCTGTCTCACACAGTCAAGCACATTGTTGGACAAGATGAATAAAGGGTTTTACCTGATAAAACCTCCCCTGCTGCTTTACAATGTAAAGAAATGACTAGAAAATCAAGATAATCAGTGGTTTGCGGTATGTTTAAACAGTCAACCCGTTTCAACAGCTATTTACAATGTCTGGCCAAAGTGCTCGCTGTCTCTCGCAGTCGGGTACTTTGTTAGCCATGACGATTGGAGGGTTTTAATTGATAAAACCTACCCTAATGCATATACAATGTAACTGGTGACTAGATAGTTTAGAGAAATAGCAGTTGGTTGTAGGTTAAAGACAGTGAACTCTCGTTAAAACAACATATCCTCTAGCGGAATATACATAGCAGACAGTAGTTTAATCTATGTGAACATATATACTTATATAACTAATGTTCCCACCGCGCCTTTTGCAATACAAAGACACCTACAGGAACAAATGTGGTCATTGTAACGAGAGTTGACTGTACCCTAAACAACCATAAACAAAACATAATATACTCGCATAAGCATTAGACAATGACTATAATAAGTAAACTGAGTAATGGATTCTCCTATGCCGACTACATAGAAAAGTACATGGCTATGTAATATATAAGACAGAGCTTGCCGTCTCGCACGGTCAAGTTATGCCATTTGATTTTATATTAGTAGCTCTGTTTTAATCTTGCTTGCTGTCTCACACAGTCAAGTATTGGAAAGAGCCTTTTGCTGACTTGTGCTGTCAGAGCAGATGTATTAAGTTTACTGTATTAAGTGAGTGGTTTAGGTCTTATGTATTTCTGAAATGCAGTGGATTTCCAGCGTCCTAATTGTCTGATTTTAGTGTCAGAATAATTGAGCGAATGAGCGTGGGTAGCACCGCCGATCCTGAAAGAGTGACTGGTATAACGTTTTGGGTCAAGGTTACAAAATTCTACACATTTTCGTAAAACCCGCCTAAAGAAAGACAAGGAAATAGGGCAACCACATGGATATCTAAAAAGTGGTCCATTGGGTTGTTGTTGGTGTTTGAGCATTGTATGAAGCGCCCGCACAGGGCAGATAAGCTTGTTTGTTTGTTTAACCAGAGGGATTGTGGACGAATGGCCTTGAGAATGCTTGTATGATGTTAGAGTAACGAAAGCCGTTTGAGGTTTGGACCCCTTGTAGATAAGCGAGACATTTTGTCGCATTATTAGGTTACTGTGACCTGTTTTTGATTGGGCGATTTCTCCACCTCTGAAAAGCCCCAAAAAGGCTACTAGATACATGGTTTTGATGCTTTGGATGATCTTGCGATCAATGTCGATACTGTCCAAGGCCGAAACTATTAAGGGAAGTGATCGCAAATCAAAAGGCACACGCTTATCGGGAGGTTTTGAGCGACGAATGCTGTACAAAAGCTTATTAATAAGAAAGGAGTCGGCTGGGCTGGGTTGTTTGTTGATACGATGTACGTAAGAGAGTGCCGACACCATTGTTGTTATTGATGTGGGTTTTAAGCCTCTAGCGTTTGAAAATGCAATAAACTGGGCCAGTTTATTCTCTGGGATGGGGAACCATGGTTGTCCCCAATGGAAAGAAGTATGGAAATTGAGGTACTGCTTTATGGCGTTGCGATATGTTTGCCAAGTGGAGGGAGCCAAAGCCTGTCGTAGTAATTTCGCAACAGCTGCATTTATGGAAGCAGCAGCCATTCTGCCGGTATTTGTGTGGGGTGGTCGTCCATGTTTGGGGCCCGATGACGGAACTGCTGAATCTGAAAGCGGGAAAGCAGATCTGGAAGAACGTTATGTTTTCCAGGAATATGAACTGATCGAACCAAAACATTATGCTTCATGCAGGCCAGAACTAGGCGACGGACCAATTTCATATGCTGATCCCGAGATGTCTGGTTGTTTATGATATGAACAACTGCTTGGTTGTCTGTATGGATTACTAGACACTTGTTCTGAAACTGTGAACCCCATAGTTCTATTGATAGAACTATTGGGAAGAGTTCTTTGAAAGTAATGTGAAGTGATGCCATGTGTGTAGGCCAAGGGCCGTAGAACCAATGTGTGTCGAAAATAGCACCATAACCTAAAGATCCAGACGCATCCGTGTGTAAGTGTAGAGTATCGTCTGAAATCCAACGTTTATCTAACAGCAGTTTTTTGCCATTAAAATGTTCTGTGAAAATTTGCCAGGCTAAAAGGTCACGTCTACTTTCTTTATTTAATGTGATTCTGTGTGTAGGTTTTGTTACTTTTTAGTGAGATCAGTTAGTCGCGTCATGAATGAGCGACCTGGAAGGACTACTTGACAACAAAAATTTAGTAGGCCTAGAATTGATTGAAGAGATTGCAATGTTGTTTCACGGCACTTGACATATTGGTTGAGAAGGTCTCTCAATTTTTGTAGTTTGTCAGGAGGCAGGCGTGCCTCCATGGCAACTGAATCCAATTCCAGACCCATAAAAGTTATGACCTGACATGCCCCTACTGTTTTTTCCTGTTTGATTGGTACCCCGATGATCGAACAAAAACGGAGGAAGGACTCCAGTTGAGTTTGGCAAGTAGCGAAGTTCTGACCCAGGAACAAAAAATCATCTAATATATGAACTAAATGGGGTATGGATAATTTCGTTTTCGAGATCCATTCCAGAGAAGAGCTGAAACATTCGAATATGGCGCAGGAGCTCGAGGCCCCCATTGGTAGACATGTGTCATAATAATAGAGACCTCGGTATTTAATGCCTAATAATTCATGGTCTGACGGATGTATTGGTATCAGCCTAAAAGCACTATCTAGGTCCGTTTTGGCCATGAAAGATCCTCTGCCTAAAAGTAGGAGTTGTTTAACTGCATCGTCAAAAGTGGCGTATCTTACTGTGGAAAGGGAAGGGTCTATAAAATCGTTGACCGAAGAGTTTCTAGGGTAACTTAGGTGATGTATGAGTCGGAATTCGCCGGCTGCCTTTTTGGGGACTAGACCTATTGGACTGACTTTAAGATTTGGAAAAGGCGGCTCAATGAAGGGACCCTTGATGCGATTGGCCTTAACCTCTTTATCCAACTTTTTGCTTACCAGTTCTGGGTATTGGGAGCAAGATGACAAATTGGGGGAGGTAGCAGGGTTTCTGGGGCCTGTATAGCCTAGGGGAAACCCTTCGCTAAAACCCCGGATGAGATAGGTAGCTGAACTGTAACCATGGAGGTAGGGTGCAAAATTATCAATATGTACAGGGGTGACAACCGGGGAGCTATTTTTGGGAGGACTTGGTTGCATTTGGTGGAGGGTTGGTAGCTCCTGCTGAGTGGGATGTCTCCTTGTTGGAGGGGCACATTGCTGCAGTGTGTTGACCCCTGCAGAGTCCACAGACGTGAGGGTGGGGCGTTTGATGAATTTGCAATGCCCTGTCCTGTTGAGACGCCAACAGGTGTTGGGTAAGAAAGAGGTCCCCGTTTTGTTGGGTTTCTTATGAGGGGGTGTCTTGGGGAACGAAAGGACTGAAAGGCCGAATAGGAGGGTGACTGTGTGGAGGCCATGAGCCAGAAATCAGAGTGGATACGGTCCCAAGGGACTGGCACTGTTTCCCTTAGCATCCTGAATTGGGTATCGTACTGACTGAAAGCAATGCCTGGCCATTTGCTTGCCAGGTCTCGTACAATTTCCGCATACTTGAGCAGAGCAGGCATGTCAAAAGGAAATTTAACAGCATAGACTGAGGCAAAGCGAAGAAATGCAGACGTCCATTGTTCAATTGAATGGACATTTCTTGATTTTGTGTTGGGGACCAGTCTGAGGTTAGCCTGTGGATCTACTTCTATGGAGAAATGTTGTGACTGAGGGGATAAAGCAGGATCTGAAGGGAGGAGGGTGGCAAAATCTACAAATTGATTGGCCCAAATCTTTTTGGGGGTAACTTTGGGGATTTGGGTGGGTATGGATGTGGAAATAGGCTCGGCATAGGAGAAACCATTCCTCCGGTAAGCTGTTGGGTGTGAGAGGTAAGAATGTCTTGCAAAGAGTCTTGATCATCGTCGCTAGAAGAGTCATCTTCGCTGGAGTCAATAACAGCCTGCGGAGGAACTGGTGGCGGTGCCGCCAAGGTGTGTGTTGGAAAGTTTACCATGGGCGAGTCCATAGTAGTTGCCTGAGGATGCCGATGAGGCGTGCCCATGAATGGGGGGTCTAGGAGCCTATTGCCATAGGTTGTTGTGTGATTGGAATCTAGTCCTGATACCCCATGGGTAGGAAAGTTCTGGTTGACACTCTGAGAGTTTACATTGGCACTATGCAGGTGGTTGTGAACAAAGCCTGATGGTGAGGCCTGGAATTCTGTTTGCGTAATGGCACTACTGGTGTCTGGTGCTGAGTGACACGGTGCTGTGTGAAGCGCAACCTTTTTTGGTTTTGTCTTCCTGGATGGTTTTTTGCCAGGGGATGACTCGCAGCATGCAGCTGGACATGGAGCCGGACGCTTCTTGGGCCGTATCATCTGAAACGAGACAACAAAACAGACAGTATTAGTAAAATATCAGCTTTTGTAGACTAGTTATTGACCAAGAATACAGCCGGGACTGTAGAATGGTGTAGCAGAGCTATGAGGCAGGAGTACTAAAAATGTTTGCCACCATCAACCGCAAAACTCCAGGTTAAATAGGGCAGGTGGATGTAGCACACCGAAACAAATTGTTATTATAAAAGAAGAGTACATCGAAAACTGCCATGTAGCTAAAAAGGGACTGTAGAACAAGTCTAAATAGACAAAAAAGTGGTATGAGGGAGGGATGCAGATTACCAAAGTTAAAAGTTTAAAGAATAAATTGTAATGGGCTAGCCATTAAAGTGTCTAAACCAAAATTGGAAAATGAAGGGGGGGGGGGGGGCTTAGGGTTTAAAAATCAGACCTTACCCCAATGCATTATATAAATAGAATGTTTCGCATTAATGCAATATATGGGGGATTCCCGAAAGAGATGAAACCCTCATCCCCCTCCCTAGAATTGACACTGAATAGTATCATAATTTAGTATTAATTATGGTAGTGTAAATCTGCATCGTCTCCATAAGGGCTTATACCACATAAAAAGACATGAGTCGCACACTTCAAGGTATAGCATGCATCAGTTGGAATATGTGACACATGTAAAAGGAACTACAGTCAAGGCCTGGGGCCTGAATAGAGACTATCGATATATAAGATCTCTATAAAAAAACCACCATCCGGCTGAAATTTGGTAATAAATGTCGTGTAGTTTCATAATCAGAGGAACAGAAGCCGGAAAAAGACGGCTCCATAATACAACTGACGACCTGAAATAAACAATGATACATTCCTATCGAATGTCCATTGAAAACAGATTCAGTTGAAGTAAAATAAAAAGCATTGTAAACAAACTTATCTGTATTAAGTTAGAGCCACAATAGCCGCTTTCAAATTGGCATACAGCTTGCCTTGCCCGTGTGCAGAGAGGTGAACTCCGTCCCCGGAGAAGGATCGATGCTTGGCTTCGTCCGACCAGAATCCTTTGCAGCGCAAGAATCGTGCTCTGTGGTGTCCGGCAAGAGCACTTGAAAGTAAGAGATTAGTTGCATCCACACGTGAATTAAACCAATCTACGTCAACTGGGTAGCGGGTAGGTCTCGATGGTATCGTTCTGTGAAATATCTGACAAACAATAACTTGTGAAACGTGCATTTGTGTCACTAACTTGTCAACCAACTCACAGATCGAGCGAGCCACACTGTCGGAAGAGTTCCATGCACTATACAGGTCGTTTGTCCCAATTAAAAGCACGACAATATCAGGTTCGAAGTCGAAAATCACTTCTAGTTGTCGATGAAGCCGTGGTACATCCGCACCTGAATAACCCGAATATTGAATAAGGTTATCCGCACGCAACTTGAGATTGTACGAATGGTTGTCTGAATGTTTTATGAAGTTTTTTAACCTCGTCACGAAAGAATGTCCGAAAAACTGAATGTTCATGGGCGCCGCCATTATGGCGTGACGTCACCGCGTCCCTCTCCGAGGTGTGAGCCTAGCTGTACTTTGCAATTAACACCTTTGAAACACGATATGTCCAAGTAGAAAGTTAAAACTATATACACCTTCCAATAAACTATAAGCTTCTTGAACTGATGATAAATCGTCTGAGGAAGAAATTAAGTTGATTCCAGTGAAAAAAGTAAAATTTGTAAACACTAAGCCATCAGCAGCCTTCCTCTCTCAGTTCTAAAACAAAGACTGGTAGCGGAGGCTGCTGATTGGCTAGAATCCGGGTCAAGTCGGCCTCGGGTCAACTCGGCCTGGGTCAAGTCGGCCGGGTCAACTCGGCCTGTTTTGGGGTGGGTCAACTCGGCCCGTCTCAGTCGGGTCAACTCGGCCTTTTCCCGACCGTCAATTAAAGTTTATAAACTGCAGCAAAAATTGAAGGTCCTGATCGGTGGGTGGGCTCCTTGAAGAATTCAAACAAAGTTTACACATCTTTTTGACAGTAATAACCCATTAAATTTAGCGGACGAGAACAAATGTGATAAGTATGTTGCATGAGATTAACGAATAAAAACAGTTGACATTTAGTAACCAGGTTAATTAGATCAAACTGATAAGTCAAAACAAATAGGTGTGAAAATGAGCGGCATCAATATACTTTTGAAGTGAAATTAAGTATAATTAATGGCTTATCTGTTTCATTGATTGTCTGTAATTAAGAACAATTTATGGGAGTGAAACTGTTATTTTGGATCCACTTGTGAGACCGAGTTACTAGGAATTTCATCGGGATCCAAACTGTTTGCAAAGATATCGCCATATTTGGGTATCGTTTTTGGAATTGTATTTGTATCGTGCATCTATAAAGTGCTTCTTTTTTCTGATTATTGTTGTTTATTAATGTTGCTTAATTTGTCCTGAGAATGAAACTGATCATGGTACGCATCCTTATCTGTTACTCAGAAGTTTCCTTATATGTTCATTGGTATCTGTAGTATCGGGTATCTCTAGGAAACAAAATATTAAAGTAATTCAAAATAAAAAAAAAATACCATAAAAATAATTCTGAAATAATATTTGCGGGCCGACTTGACCCAGGCCGAGTTGACCCGGCCGACTTGACCCGAGGCCGACTTGACTCAGGGGCCGAATTTACCCGAGGCCGAGTTGACCCGGGACCATTGGCTAAGGAAAGTCATGTGACACAGATCTGGAGTATGATTGGCTACAGCTCCCAGCTGCCTCAGTGGGTACGCTAGTTATGCTAATGAGGTAACATGAATATATATAATCTCTGAGCATCTTGTTCGCATAACTACTTTTATGTTTTCCATAAAATCTATTTATTTTAATATTTTTGATTATGCGAAGCATGTAATATAGTCTTTATTATTGGCATTTAGTTGAAATTTAGGTGTTTGATAAAGACTTTTCTCCTTGCTATTAATTGTATTAATTTGAATTTGATTTTTAAAACAAGTAATGATTTAAGTTAATCAAAATTATTGTCAATTAATAATTACTGTTACTGTTACTCAAAAAATGAGTAACTCTTCTCAATTTCATTTGTTAACAAGAGTACCGCATACGGTACATAATACGCCGACTTGCAAACTTTCTCTGATTCAACATGCCTTATAAGTGTTGACATTTTCTAATCTGTGCTTCAGATCTTGATTTCCATATTAAGGTGATACTATTTTTTAAAAAAAATGAAGTGAATATCTTATTATAACTCTGTAAAGACAAACCGAATGAACCTCAAAATAAACTCAGCTTCAAATTTTGTTGCTTAAAACATTTGTGTTACGTTTCAATTATATCATTTTAATAGTTTTCCCAGAAAACAACAGACAAACTAAAAGTTGACCGACAAACAAAGCAACGAACACACAAAGTTCAAGGACCATAACTTTAGAATAAAATGACATATCAAAACCCCGCAATATATGTGAAAATTCACATTAAGGTTTAACCATATAAAAAAAATTGAAGTAAATATCATTTCAAATGAAAAAGTATGGCCATCCTCATATTTGCATAGATTTGCATTATTAAGGGCCATAACTCCGAAACAACAAATCAAATGATCATCAGAATCGACTTAGCTTCAGGTCTTGATGCATTAAACATGTGTATGAAGTTTCATTAATATCTGTCAAACAGTTTTGCCAGAAAACAGCGGACAAACTATATGCATATATTTGCATTACTTTTTAAGTAAAAGGGCCATAACTCCGAAACGACAAATCAAATAAACCTAAAATCGACTCAGCATCAGATATTGATGCATTAAACATTTTTGTGAAGTTTCATTAATATCTCTCAAATAGTTTTCCCAGAAAACAGCGGACAACAGCGGACAAACTGTTTGCATGTATTTGCATTATTTTTTAAGGACAAGGGTCATAACTCTGAAAAGAAAAATCAAATGATCCCCAGAATTAATTCAGTTTCAGATCTTGATGCATTAAACATTTTTGTGAAGGTTCATTAATATCTCTCAAATAGTTTTCCCAGAAAACAGCGGACAAACTATTTGCATGTATTTGCATTGTTTTTTAAGGACAAGGACCATGAGTCTGAATAGAAAAATCAAATGATCCTCAGAATCAATTCAATTTCAGATCTTGATGCATGAAACATTTTTGTGAAGTTTCATTAATATCTCTCAAATAGTTTTCCCAGAAAACAGCGGACAACAGCGGACAAACTATTTGCATGTATTTGCATTATTTTTTTAAGGACAAGGGCCATAACTCTGAAAAGAAAAATCAAATGATCCTCAGAATCAATTCAGTTTCAGATCTTGATGCATTAAACATTTGTGTGAAGTTTCATTAATATCTCTCAAACAGTTTTCTCAGAAAACGGCAGACAAACTATTTGCATGTATTTTTTAAATACAAGGGCCATAACTCCGAAACGACAAATCAAATGAACCTTAGAATTGACTCAGCTTCAGATCTTGATGCATTAAACATTTGTGTGAAGTTTCATTAATATCTCTCAAATAGTTTTTCCAGAAAACAGTGGACAAGCCATTTGCATATTTTTTAAGGACAAGGGCCATAACTCTAAAATGAAAAATCAAATGAACCTCAGAATCAACTCAGCTTCAGATCTTGATGCATTAATCATTTGTGTGAAGTTACATTAATATCTGTCAAATAGTTTTCCCAGAAAACAGTGGACAAACTATTTGCATGTATTTGCACTATTTTTTAAGTAAAAGGGCCATAACTCCGAAACGACAAATCAAATGAACCTCAGAATCGACTCAGCTTCAGATCTTGATGCATTAAACATTTGTGTGAAGTTTCATTAATATCTCTTAAATAGTTTCCCCAGAAAACAGCGGACAAACTATTTGCATATTTTTTAGGACAAGGGCCATAACTCTGAAATGAAAAATCAAATGAACCTCAGAATCAACTCAGCTTCAGATCTTGATGCATTAAACATTTGTGTGAAGTTTCATTAATATCTGTCAAATAGTTTTCCCAGAAAACAGCGGACAAACAAAATGTTGACGGACGAACGAACGAACGAACGAACGAACGGACGGACGGACAGGGCCATGACAATATACGACCACCTTTATTAGGTGGGCGTATAAAAAATGAATGACCCGTTTAATTGACTGATTATCAGATATTCACACCTAGAGCTAGAATTATTTCTAAACACCTATTAACCCTTTCCCTGTTTGCTTTGACAAAAACTGATCTGGGTCTACTATGTTTGCTAATGCGTGAAAATATGTTATTTCCATAAAGAGAAGTTTTAGCTTTGATAAAAACTGTAGAATCAAATCTTTATTGTGTCAAAAGCAAACAGAACAGACCCTGATCAGACAGTTTCTATAGGAGCCGTCTGATCTGGGTCTACTCTTATTTTTATGCGTAAAACACATTATTTCTATAAGGAGAAGTTTTGATTTGACAAAAACTGTAGAATCCGATCTATATCATGTCAAAAGCAAACAGAGCAGACCCTGATCAGACGGATTCTATAGGAGCCGTCTGATCTGGATCTACTCTGTTTGCTAATGCGTAAAAACAGGTTTATATGAGGGAATTTTAGGGTTAAATTTTTTAAAGATATTTTTATTGGTCATTTCACACAAAAACAAAAAGTGTACAGCCATGCACCTTATATGCCTATCTACCTGGATCAAGGTATAATTGCATAACTTTATCTCATATGGTCATTGACCCTGACTGGACACTGCAGGAGCACTCCAGGGAATCAATCAGCACAGCTGGATACTGTGTATATAAGGGGGGGGGGGGGGTCACTTATATAAGGAGCTTTGAAATGCCTTTAAATAAAGGTTCAATATATACACAGTATCCAGCTGTGTGGATTACTGATTTTTGATTTCCTGGAGTGCTTTTTATTTTAGTGCAAATTAGACCCAGATCAGACGGCTCCTTTAGAAGCCGTAAGATCAGAGTCTGCTGTATTTTCTAATGGAGTTTGATAGATATGTTTCTTTACTTTCTAAAATGTCTTCAATGTTCCACCTTCCATATTTCATTATAACTCAATTGTCCATGAATATTCAGTAGGTAGTGTTTGCTTTTGACACGGTATAGATCTGATTCTAGTTTTTGTCAAAGCAAACACTTCTCTTCATGTAGAATTAACTTATATTTATGCATAAACAAATAGAGTAGATCCAGATTAGACGACTCCTACAGAAGCCGTCTGATCAGTGTCTGCTCTGTTTGCTTTTGACACGATATAGATCTGATTCTACAGTTTTTGTCAAAGCAAACAGTGAACGGGTAATAGGTGTTTAGAAATAAATCTAGCTCTAAAAGGTGTGAATACCCGATAATCAGTCAAAAATTATTAACTGACAATAATTTTGATAAACCAATAACAATATTTGTTTTCACAATCAAATTCAAATAAATACAATAGCAATAACAAAAGTCTTTATCAATCACCTGAATTTTAACTAAATGCAAACAATAAAGACCATTATACATGACACTTTTTTTTTTTTTTTTTTTTTTTTTAAATCACATAAATTAACTGCAGAAACAAACATATCATTTTTTTTATAGAGAAATCAATGATAAATAACAAACTATCATTTCATTTACCTGTAGATATTTTATCAATAATTCTGCTGCATATTGGGATAACCTGATAATTGACTATTGATATCCAGCAGTGAAATTCCCAGTGTGGCACCATAAAGTACCCACAACACACAGCATGGGGTTAATGGGTCAACATTCCTTCCGAAATTATTTTAACCCTTTACCCAAAATATGATTTGCAAAAAACAATAATTGCCAAATAAGTCGTTAATTATTGATCAATACGCTTTAAATTCACACGAACATTATAATTTACATCAGTTTATTTGAATAAGTATTTTGTAAGAAAAGGCTAGGTTTCATTTCAGTAATCTTCTTTTCGCCGTTTGACTTGGTGGCGAAAAGAAGACAGAGAAACCAATTATTGTTTATAAAGTCATTCTTTTCTTTTCATTACCAGTACCTTTTAAATCCACGACGTACATGGTATATTATTTTGTAAGTTAACTCAAGTTTGATTTCGGAAATTTTCTTTTCGCTATTTGACTCGGGGGCGAAATAAAAATTCGGAAACAATAAGCGCTTATAACATCGTTTATTCGTTCACACCTTACATCACATCATACATTAGATAGATAGATAGATAGATAGATAGATAGATAGATAGATAATATTTATTGACTTAAACTGTATACAGTTCATCATCATGTCAATAACTACAATACAAACAGTAAATAGTATTGGTACACGTGACAGACAAGTGTAACATAAACAGTGCAATACATATTACAATCGCGTTTATACATTTATAATACCTTTTTTACAGTTCAACAAATCTCCTTAAAACAAATGACAATTAGTTAAGGTTAAATTAGAGGATGGAATAAAGTCATGTGAATTGGACAGATTTACGTATTTTATACGCTTCATTGATATATTTACTCAAATTGTAAATTTTCCTTTTTGATGAATTAAACAATTGTACAAATTTATACATATTAGGTCTAGTAATATAATATTTCTTAAGAAACTTTCTCCTAATTTCAGTATACATCGGGCATTCCATAATAAAATGGTACTCGTCTTCGACTACACATTTATCACAAAAAGTGCATATTCTTTTATTTCTTTCTAATCTTTCTCTAGCATATCTTCCTGTTTCAACTCTTAAAAAATGTGCTGAAATTCTTAGTTTTGTTAGTATGAATCTATTTTGTTTACTCGTAATAAATATCAAATAATCTTCCATCTCAAAATGTAATTTTATATTTTTATACAATAACAATTTGCTGTTATTATGAATATCAGAAACCCATTTTTGAATAAAATTATCTTTAACTCTTCGTTTTTTGTTAAACGGTTTCCGGTTCCGGTTTAACTGTTGTGTTTTTCTTCTCTCGCTATATTAATGTTGGAATATTGTTGGAATATAGTGTTTAGTGACATTCTTTTTCTTGAACGGATTTGAGATTTCAAGGATTGTATCTGTATCACGTTGACACTTGGTATGTAAACTGTAATATTCTATGTGAATTTAGTGTAATTCGTGATTGGTTGACTATAGTGACTATATTGTGTGGGTGGGGTGACAACTCTGCAAAAGCCCGAGGGCTCTTGCTCAATTTTTGTCGTCACGCATGAGTGAATACAGTCATAATGGAGAACTGATCAGCTTGTGACTGGATAACGGTGTATTGCGTACGACAACCGAGGCATGGAATGTGCGGGCGAGAGGAGCACGGACGCGTCCATCGTTTCTATGGGAACGGCAAGAGACCTAGACGATCACGACTGGTATGACTCTCCTCTTACTCCGGCACAACGTGCGAACAAGGGAGACGACGGGACTGAAATTTTTGACAGTTTGTCAGAGGATAAATCGAAAATTTTGGAATTACAGGATCTTATTAACTGCCATGTTAAAAGTGAATTTATATCGGTACTGATAAGCAGGGTAGAGTCCGACGATGTCAAGCTAGAAGAATTACGAGATATAGTTTTCAAGGAGATTCGTTCCCTTAGAGATTTTCCCTTTCCTAGAAAATCCGAACTGAAAAGGAGAATTTATAGACGCAGGGGCGATAGTGTACCATATAAGCTGGCCACTGATATATACAGTCTAGTAAATGTGATAGATGGGGGGGGGGGTCTTTCGAAGAGCTGAGAGACATTATTAACGTTCCGCGGTATTCACGATCGGAAGCAAATGCGTCAATTTGTGACACACAGAGAAATTCTTCGAATTTAGACATTCTGAGTAATACTGTGGCACAGTTGCAGGCAGACATACTTAAGGTTAAGCAGGAAAACAAGGTGTTGTCTGATACTATTGCAGAGGGACTTTCGTCTGTTAGGACATGTGTTAAGAACGTAAAGAGAGACTCGACAGACACTTTAGAGGAAATACGGAGGCTTATTAGTGCCAACACACAGTCTTTAGATAGGATAACGGATGACAGAAGCTCAGGGATAGCGAAACTGAGAACTGATGTGAAGCTTGTTAGAACAGAGATGAAATCTACTGCTGATGAATGTGATCGTCTCATTAAGCTGTCGGAGGAAAAACTTGGAAGCCACTCAAAGACAATAGATAAGAGGCTGAGTAAAATTGAACAGCGCATTAAGGGCATTTCTGAGGCGAATCAGGGTACACAGAGATCGGACACCAGTAAGCAGGCGGCAGTAGTCAAAGAAAGACACGACCAGACAAAGGGAAACGTCGTACTAAACTCAGCCTCTGTCGATTCCAGCAACGTCGAAGGAACACGTCAGACGTCACTTCCGGTTGACAAAGGACCGTGCAGACATTCGGTCGGTGATGGGATAAGTGATGTAGGGACTGAATCGAGCGAGATTTTAGTGGCGCGTCGAATCGGCAGGAGATAATCAGCTGTTCCACACTATGGGTGAAAACGGTCCGAAATTTGTCCGTGGGAGAGAACAAATAGTGGATAAACCTACGTACAGGAATGTACTAGTCAAAAATACCCAGGCCAAGTCAAATGAAGGTGTTCCTGGCACGACAAAAGGGCGATATATTGACGACCAACCGCAGCAGAAAATACCTACGATCGTACGTGATAGACGAGGCAACGGGAACCAAGAGTGTGAAGTTGGTTCTCATTCCGGTTTTGAAGACTTTATTAAGCATGTGCGAAAGAAAACGAAACGTTTCTATGTTGGGAGGTTTAAGCATGGTATTTCCGAGGAGTGTATTAAAAACTATATTGAGGGTAACAGTGGGCCGAAAGTAGATAGGATTGACATTCTTACCCCGAGAAGCGGGCTCGATGTGTATTTACGCGTTAGTGTTGAAAGTGACAATAGCTCCAGTTTGTTAGATCATGACTTTTGGCCCGATAATATCAAATGTCACCCGTGGGTTTCCAGGGAAAGTTATTATAGGCATGCGCGCTCGGGAGTGAGAGAAAATAGGGACAGATATCGGTCTGCAGGTTCTCAGCAGTCCCGTTAATAGACAGACAATCAGTGGAAGAACTTGTTATATGCGTTCAGTATCAAGTCTAATTATGAATAGTGTTTTTATATTGCTTTTAATGAACAGCTTAAATATTTGTACTTGGAATGCAACAGAGCTTATGTCCAGTGCATTATATCTCAGCAATCTGCTGGTAGAAAATGAGGTACATGTATGTGGCATATCAGAACATTGGTTGTACTGTTACGACTTGCATTTTCTGAACTCTTTGCACAGTAACTACAGTGGTTTTGGCAAGTCTGACGCCACCCTCTCGTTACCTAGCAACAGACGCGTGGGTAAAGGGGGCGTGGCGCTGATATGGCATAAACGCTTAAACGAAAGGGTTACTGCACTTGACCTTGATAATGACAGGTTAATTGGCATTCAGGTCCAGTTATCTAAAGATAGTTTTATGTATATTTTTCAAGTGTATATGCCGTGCACAAATCACTCTGTTCAGTATTACAGAGACTATATATCTGTTTTAAATGATGTTGTTAATGCTTACACGGATAAAGGTAGAGTGATTGTCATGGGGGATTTTAACACTCACTTGCACAGTAGATCTTTCCTTAAACATGAAGATCGACGAAGCCGTGAATTGACAAATTTCATGGATTTAAATAATCTTGTGGCTATTGATACGTTACCGTTTTGCACGGGATCATTCTCTACCTTTGTGTCGTACGATGGTAAACACGAGTCTCTTATCGACCATATACTGTTGTCGGGAGAATCGTGTGATTTGATTCATAGCTGTTGTATTGTTGATGACAATTGCTTAAACGTGTCTTCACACAGACCCATTATTTGTAATGTTCTTGTTCCTGATCTAAATAACAGTTTTGAGGAGCCTGTTTTTAAACCAATTAAATGAAGCAAAGTCGGGCAATGTAATATTGACATGTATTCCAATACATTATCATAAAAGTACAAAAATGAGTCATGCAGGAAATACCACATACAGAACAAACACTCGCCCGAACAGCAACACAAGGAAACAGCAAATGTACATGGGTAGAAAAAACAACAAGAGACGCACAAAGACAAAACAAACATACAATAGGAGGAAGATGGAAGTACCGCCTTGGAACGGTCAGTGACAAAAGTCACCGGGGGTTTAAACCGGTTTATGGGCGCCCAACCTCACCCTTATTCCATCCCCATCCTAAAAGACAAACAGTGTAAATAAACGTATCCCCTCTCCGACTAATCTACAACAACCGCGACAGCAAATACAGTGGTAAAGTGCATGTATAACAAAAAAACATTTAATTGAACATACTGTATCCACCTATCGCTAGTGTACTCAATGATTGAGCTGCAAACAGAGTAACTGTAGAAAAGTAATAAAGGGTACGACAAAAATGAAATAGTACAGATATCCGACGTTCTCCTTCCATTTCTGGATTTAAGAGGTCGCCTTCATAGAGTACTAAACCTTTCTTGTCGGCGTACATGCAAAGAGGCCAGCGTGATTGCCAACTGTAAAAGGGTTCACAACCAAACATGCAGTATGTTGTAATAATACAGGATCATATCCCTTTTTAATGAATTGTTTTATATATTTGATGAACAAAGTGAGAAAGTGGGTATGTCCAATAATTCTACGAAGTTTGTAAATCACATCACCATAAAATTCAGGATGTGAAATACCGTGTCGCAAAAGTACCTTGAGATTACATTTGTACTTGCCAATAAGCGAGAGATTTCGATAGTAAAATTTAGAGAAAGTTTTTCTTAGTTTATGGTATCTATATCCTTGTTTAAGCAGTTTTTCAGTTAAAATGAGATTTCGACTGTTAAAATCGTCAATAGATGAACAAGCTCTAGCAAAACGAATAAGTTGAGATATATAAACCCCGTAAGATGGAGCACGGGGAACATCCCCGTCAAGATGAGGAAAATTTACAATATTAAAATCAAAATCATCTCTTTTGTCATATATTTTAGAAGAAATCATTCCATTATTAATTTTAAGGTCTAGGTCAAGAAACGCTGCATAATTGTCGGACGGGTTAGCTTTATTCAATTTGAGTTCTTTAGGATAAATTGTAGGAATCAGAGCATTAAAGAAAGGGTTATCTAAGTTAAAAATATCATCCAAATATCGACAAGTATCATTGAAGGCTTTTATAACATCTTCTTGTGATTGAGGATTCAAACTCAACATGAAATCTCTCTCATAGCAGTACAAAAACAAATCTGCGACAAGTGGTGCACAATTCGTACCCATGGGAATACCAATTACCTGACGGTATATAGCATTCCCATAACGTACAAATATGTTATCCAAAAGAAAGGTTAGTGCTTCGCAAACTTCTGAGCAAGTCCAATTGGTGTAATATTTCATTTGCTCGTCAGTAAAGAAAGCTTTTTCAGCATTACATGCCAAGAACGATGTTTTTTCTCGGGCAAATACTTTCTGGATCAAGCTAGTAAGCTTATCCTTAATTAAAATATGAGGAAGAGTTGTGTACAGAGTAGAAAAATCGTAAGTGCTTACAGTGGATGCAAGATACCTTTTGTTCTTAAGTTTGTTTAAGACTTCTGAAGAGTTCTTAATAGACCAGAAGAGATTTATTCCAGAATTTTCATAAGTCTTATCACAGTAAAATTTTACATGTTCCTTTACCTTCGTTAAACAAGAAGTCAAAAGTATAGACAATTTAGTAGTTGTACATGAACTAGAATTTGCAATGAAACGCGCTTTATATGGTTTTTTTATGTAGTTTTGGTAACCAATACATAGTAGGAAGTTTATGTTGTGTAATTTTAATATCGGTTCCAAATTGTTCACACTTTTTGACATGGTCTGAAATGATGGTCTTTTCGTCAGTGGTAACTGAAATGTATGACTTGGTATTAGTAATTTCCTGCTTCAAGACATCGATATAATGTAATCGTCAAATAATAATCACATTATTTGATGCCTTATCAGCAGGAACAAAAACGTATTTTGAATGGAAATCCTGTAAACCCTTTTTAAGATGTCTAAATGAAGTTCTAGGTTTAGGTGGAAGAAGGTGTTTATTAGAGCTGTAAAAGGAAATGCGTTTATCAATTATATCAAAAATTAGTTTTTTCCAACAAGAAAGGGCAGTAGACTCAACATGTTCTCTTCGACACCATTTAATACTAAAATTTTGTAAAGCCTCCGCAATCTGAACTCGACAAGAGTTAAAATCTATCAAGGATGGTATTCTATATTTGGGACCTTTATTCAAAAGAGATCGTAGACGTTTATCTTTAATTATCTCAAAATTACCAGTAATCACATGACCAGCCGGAGAATAGCAAAATTTTGAGGTGGCGCAATCTCAATTATCAGGAATATTATCATTAATATTAAGGTCGGCCACAATTTTATTATAGTTGAAAATTGTATTTCTGATGGGTTTGTTATATTTGTAGCAGATGATAGGTGGTTCTGTATTTTTAAAGTATTTAGGAATAGTGTCAATTACATTTTTGTCTCTAAAAATACTTTGGAGGTCAATAAAATCAATACCTTTATTAATAAAAGGAATTTTCAAGAAGAATCTTTGGTGTTCAGATAATTTGTCGATGTGCGGTCTGAGAACATGTAGAGTAAAGCTTTGTATCAAACTAGCCGTTCCTATGAGAGGATCTGATCGAAAAATAATTTTATCGGCTTGCTCGTCAATTTCTTTTAATGAACATATAGATAAGGAGGAAAGTCTAGAAAGCATGGCATGTTTACCCGAAATTAGGCGTAAAGTATGTAGATCAAGAAGAGTCAATTTCAAACGAGATTTTCGTTTAATATTACCATTCTTGCGAATGCCATGCGATCGAGATTTGCGTTTTCTAATAGAAAAAATTGAACAAATATCTATATCTGGTTCTTTTGAAATATTTCCAGTCTGGTAAATATTATCATTCAGTCCTAAAGGAAAAGGTGTTTGCAATTTTTTGATCCAATTTAATTCAGATATAAATCTAGCTTTCGATTTAAAGCTACTAGTCGCCTCCTTATCATATGTTATATGCTCAACAATTTGTACTAAAACATCTTTAAAAGAATGGCCAGATTTCCGAAAGTGTTGGTATAAAAAATTGTTTAGTTTACGATTTCGACACTGATATGCATGCTCACGAAATCGAGTTTTCAAAGCACGTCCTGTTTGTCCTACGTACTGTATACCGCAACTAGGCGCGTTTCAAGTTAAAACATAAATAACGTTAGTAGTAGTACAATCAACGTCTGAGTTTATCTTGACATTAAATGTTCTACCATTAACTGTAGATTTTATAGTGGAATTACAAGAAATGTTATTACAACATATGCACCTCTTAGCAAAGCACTTTTGGATAATTGGATACACTCTGTGTCGCCTGCATAAGGACCGTTTACGAATAGAAGAAACATTTTGGATAACAGATTTTAAAGGTGAAAGTACAACTCTTGGTCCATTGAAAAAACATTTATTAATAGAAAGAGATGGTATGTGAAAAGATGAAGCCGACTGAAGATTAAGTTGTTTTAAACGAACAAAAGGTTGAAGGGAAGAGAAATTAGAAATATTTCTGGGTACTTGTACAGACGACACAGATTGCATATTTAAAGCTTTTAGTTCTATTCGAGGTATTTTAACTTTATTCATATTGGAAAGTGATAGAGGGGCACCTGTATTGTGTTCATCAACACGTCAATTACATTAGTGTAGCTACCAAGTGCATCAAATTGTTGGTGAACACAACACCTACCACGAGGTGCATGACATACTTATGATGATGTAAGAGGCGAATGAGAGTTGTGTATGTTACTTGCATATCCTGCAAGAGAATGATAACAACATCGATTACGTGTACGGGGAGACTTTTTACGGCCACCACACGGCACAAGCAACACTGTTGTGATAATAAAAGTACAAAAATGAGTCATGCAGGAAATACCACATACAGAACAAACACTCGCCCGAACAGCAACACAAGGAAACAGCAAATGTACATGGGTAGAAAAAACAACAAGAGACGCACAAAGACAAAACAAACATACAATAGGAGGAAGATGGAAGTACCGCCTTGGAACGGTCAGTGACAAAAGTCACCGGGGGTTTAAACCGGTTTATGGGCGCCCAACCTCACCCTTATTCCATCCCCATCCTAAAAGACAAACAGTGTAAATAAACGTATCCCCTCTCCGACTAATCTACAACAACCGCGACAGCAAATACAGTGGTAAAGTGCATGTATAACAAAAAAACATTTAATTGAACATACTGTATCCACCTATCGCTAGTGTACTCAATGATTGAGCTGCAAACAGAGTAACTGTAGAAAAGTAATAAAGGGTACGACAAAAATGAAATAGTACAGATATCCGACGTTCTCCTTCCATTTCTGGATTTAAGAGGTCGCCTTCATAGAGTACTAAACCTTTCTTGTCGGCGTACATGCAAAGAGGCCAGCGTGATTGCCAACTGTAAAAGGGTTCACAACCAAACATGCAGTATGTTGTAATAATACAGGATCATATCCCTTTTTAATGAATTGTTTTATATATTTGATGAACAAAGTGAGAAAGTGGGTATGTCCAATAATTCTACGAAGTTTGTAAATCACATCACCATAAAATTCAGGATGTGAAATACCGTGTCGCAAAAGTACCTTGAGATTACATTTGTACTTGCCAATAAGCGAGAGATTGCTAAATGCTTTAGATCTGCGAAGTATAGTCGTATGTAGAGAAAGTGTAGACCTGCTTTATAATAATATTGTCGACTGCATACGTAGTGCATCTCAGGCTTCTCTCCCCTACAAGAGTTATCGTTCGTATCTCAAACCATATTGGGATCAGACTCTGAAAGATTTGCACTCTTTAATGAGGTTTAAGAGAAACACATGGGTGTCAGATGGCAAGCCACACAGTTAGGGATCTGAATCGTTTTCCATGTATAAGGAAGCAAAACGTCAGTTCCGGGCTTATCATAGGAAAAGAGTTAATGAATATCTAAGAGAAGTTAATGATGAGATTGACAGGGCTGCAGGGGTAGATTGTGGTCTATTTTGGAGACTATTTAATGCTCGGAAAAATGAGAAATTATTAAAGGCTGGCTGTGAAATTAAGTTTGATGGGGTCACTACCCGTGATGCAGAGGACATAGCCAATGGGTGGGGTAGATATTTTTCTGCTTTATATGCTGATACGAAAAGTGATCACTATGATTTAAATCATTTTGAAGAAGTAGTAACGACTATAAATGAAATTAAACAAAAAGAGCTTTTAATTACTGAAAATATTACGGATCGTGAATCCTTAGTTGAATTTATATCTAAGTTAAAAAGGGACAAGATGTGTGGTTTGGATTCTGTGTATAATGAGCATATAATGTATGGTGGTGAGACACTGTGGGATTATTTAGCCACGCTATTTAATATGATGTACAGATTGTCTTATGTCCCTGCGGACTTGAAAAGGGGAATTATAGTCACTCTCTATAAAGGGGGAGGTAAGCCTAAGGATAATCCGAACAGTTACCGTGCAATTACTCTCTCTTCTTGCATTTTAAAGCTGTACGAGCGTGTTCTTCTTAAAGAATTAGAAAGTAACTTGGGTCTGGAGGTTAGTGGTTTACAGGGAGGGTTTCAGAGCAACACTGGCTGTGTAATGACGTCGTTTCTATTAAGAGAAGCAGTCTCGTATAGCAGCGAGTGTGGAAGTAACTTGTATGCATGTTTTCTCGATGCAAGACAGGCTTTTGATCGAGTTTGGCATGATGGATTATTTTACAAACTGTATAAGGATGGCTTACCATTAGCTTTACTGCTGAATGTTATAGAAATGCATAGTAATATGACCAGTTGCGTTTTGCATAAAGGTTTTTGTCTAGCTGGTTCCCTATATTACAGGGTACCAGGCAGGGTGGGGTGTGGTCGCCATTCCTCTACCTTTGTTATATAAACGGTCTGATTGTTAAATTACAGAAGCTCAATGTTGGGTTTTCCATTAATAACAATAGTTTCTGTGCTCCAACTGTAGCAGACGACATGCTTTTGCTTGCCCTGTCAAGGAGTTCGTTGCAGTTGATGCTAGATGAATGCTATCGTTATTCATGCATATGGAGGTACCAGTATAACCCTACTAAATGTGGGATTCTAGTGTTTAGTGTTAAACGTTCAAACGCATGTAATGTATCTAGTTTTTCACTTGGCACAGATATCATACCTTATGTTGAGAATTATAAGCATCTTGGAATTTTAATGAACAGAAATATGAAAGCAGATTGTGTTGTAAAAGAGAGTTGTAACAAGCTTCGTGGCACGTTCTTTAGCCTTACTAATCTTGGTTTTAATGATAATGGGTTGCAGCCATCAAGTTGTAAACGGATATACAATTCAGTGGTTCTTACGAAGGCACTGTATGGATGTGAATGTTGGCCTCCCATGACCGACACTGCCATTTTGGATCTTGAGCGAGCTCATCGCTTCTGTTTAAAGTACATACAGGGTCTTAACGTAAGAACTAGTACTGGTTGTGTTTTAAGTATGCTTGATTGCTTACCGTTGGAATTAGAGATTGAATACAGAAAATTAAATCTGTTTGGTCAATTATGCAGACTACATGCAGACTGTGCGATCAAGACAATGTTTTTGTTTAGACTTTGCTCATTTATGTTAAACAGAGTCAAGTTTGGTTTCCTGCCAGAAGTGAACATATACTGAGTAAATATGGTTTAAGACATTTTATGTTGACATACTTGAAAGATGGTTCTTTTCCAGACAAATTGGCATGGAAACGACTCGTTAAGAAAGCAATCAGAGACACATATATAATAGAATGGAATACCCGCACGTCTGTTGATAGATTCAGTAGATTCAGATCAGTACATTGTAACTATCAAATGTGTAATTTATGGAACTTTTCTCAATTGTTTCCTAAAATGTTAACCCATGTCAAGTCAGTTGCCCAGTTAGTGGCTTATTTGTCTAGGTACGATGATGTCTGCTATAAATGTACAAATGACTGCAATATGTGTAATTTAACAGATCATCTTATTTTAGACTGTCCCATGACATTCACAGCAAGACAAAACATGTTAGACGGCATTGTTGCCCTGTTTGGGCAGCAAGTTTGTAATTGTATTTTGGCCCTTGGCCGGCCAGTGTATGTTAATACACTACTTGGTGTATATCATCCAGAGATTGAATTGTTACTTCCGACTGGAAAATGTTACAATGATTTGTTGAAATTTCTTTTCAAGCATGTACATTACGTTTGCAAAGTGGGCAGTCTACATGTACTGGGGTGTGAAGCACTAAAACACTGAAATTCCTAATGCGTATTTATTTCTGTATTACACCAGAGAAGTTCCAGAGATTCTTTATACGATTAACTGAAAATAAACAAAACAATTCTCAGTTCTAGAAAATATCAAGTACACATGCACATTATATACATGTGTTCCGAGAAAACTCGTAAAATACTGAATCGGTACTTGTAAACACATAGTTAGTAGCCTTCCTATGCATTGTAAAAAGTATATTTCTCATACAGTCCAAGGGAAGCAACTACTACAACACCGAAGTTATGTGCAACTCTTGGTTATGCCGCTTGAATAGACTTATAACCAAACCTGTGTCTGCTTAAATCCCTTCAAGCTGCCAGTGACAACACATATCAAAATGCATAAACAGAGAATACCAGAGACCCTTAGATATCGTAATCACAATGTAGAAATACAAATCAAGTAAACAGACTAGATGCGGAATCCACACATGTATTTAACTCCATACTAGGCAGTGGCTTAGACTAGATGTACACTATTCACCAATGTAATAAATTCATACTACGATCTAGACTTGAGACTAGATAGCATATTACAATATCAAATCAAATGTAATATCAATTAAACAACTGCCATTTTATCTAAACCCTTTTAAGACACTTTAAATATTAAGATCTTAGTTCGCCCCCAAAGACGAGTTACCTCATGCAAGGGAAGTAACTCGAGATTCGACGAGCCAAGAAAATACCGTTATTGCTTATTTGAACGACGGATAAGCTAGTTAAATGCCTTTCAGCACTTGCAATATAGTTACAAAGGATACATATACCATTTATTTACCTCGATACCACCAGTTTCACAATGAAATTTACTAATGGTTATTTTACGCCCACGTGAGTCTACATGTGAGCTTCGTGAACGCAGAGAACGACACACAAATTCAAGTTGTTAACATTCTAGTAAGCTTGTCAGCGCTTTGACAGTACGCTGTCATATAAACCAATGTACACTGTATTGAATACTGACCGAATTTGAGTGTGCTTCCTAACTTCCAGTACAGATATTTCACGTTTCTTCGTATAAATTCACATTGTTGACATTCGCCACATGTATTTCAACCGGAAACAAGTATTCGCTGGTGCGCGATCCAATCGAATTGCTTGGAATTTTATAGCGGTAAGTTAAATGTATATGCGTCCTCTATGCCTTATGAACTAGAGACATTCGTACCTATTAATTTTGGCGCTTACATACCAGCCCCTAATTATGATAAAATGCAAGATGTATCATAATTATCAAACTAACAAAATTACTCAATATTAACACCTTGATACAAATACTTCAGCACAAAAAACAACAACAAATAATCACTATTTTACCTTTCACGTACACGCGTGCTCGTTGAAATGAGACATTTTTCTCAGGATTTCTTCCTTAAAAAACAATATTTGAAAATCAACAGTAGTCTAATTTCAAATGTCTATGTAATCGAAATAGAGTGTAACATTTTACGCAAGTTTACATTCTATTGCGAAAACAACCTCTCAAATAAAAAACAGTATACCAAGTTAAACTATCCAAAGAATTGAACACGAACACAAGTATACAAAACACTGTAAATGTTAAATATTCATCTAAAACCTTTCAATATGTAATCTATGTATATACTACTGGTTAATGCATGCTTGTGCATTTAAATAGTATAAGCGCATTGTAAATTGTCGCCCAGAGGTTCAAGATGTGATGACCCTTGTCACGTTGAATAATTTGCGTCTCTGTTGTCACATTCTATGAAGCGCAGTATACTCTTTGAAAGTTTCACTACTCATAACTAGGCTGGGGCAGCAGATAGCCAAAAACAGCTAATGGCTAACTATTTAATTGCAATTTGCTACACTTCGATGTAAATGTTTTACAAATGTACGTAAGAAATATGTAAACTATGAAGATATGTTTTCCTTTCAATTTTTCCTTTACTACAAGCGCCAACCTAGTTTGAGCTCACTGAATTTTTTCATCACATCACATTTGGATCACATTGTGGACTTTAATCTGCTTCAAGGACAACGCACAACTTGTCTATTGGTCGCGTCAGCACATTCGTTGCGGTTTTGACCTTTACTTGACGTACAAGGCCTGAACGGTCAGGCAATGTCTCTATGATTACTCCCAAAGGCCAGGAGTTTCTTGGGGCATTACTGTCAACAATCAGCACGATGTCGCCCACCTGCAAGTTCCTTCTTTGTTGATGCCACTTTTGACGCTCTTGTAGAATAGGCAAATATTCGCGTACCCAGCGTTGCCAGAAGAGATTTGCCATGTATTGCACTTGTCGCCAGCGTCGACGACAGTAATTGTCCGATTTTTCGAAGACTCCTGGTGGTAGACTTGGTTTCGTTTTTTGGAGCAATAGATGATTTGGTGTCAGTGCCTCTAAGTCATTACACTGATCTGAGTTTTTTGTGAGTGGTCTGCTGTTAAGTACGGCTTCAACTTCGCACATAAGTGTTAACAGTCTTTCATCATCAAGAACTTGTTCTCTCACAGTGCTATTAATGGCGCTCCTGACTGATTTAATTAATCTTTCCCAAACACCACCGAAGTGTGAACCGGCAGGCGGATTAAAATGCCAGTCAATATTTTTCCGCTTCATTGCTTCTTCAATCTGAGCTGAATTCCACTCATTTATGGCACGTTTCAACTCCCGGTCAGCACCAACAAAATTGGTGCCATTGTCTGAGATCATCTTTATTACTTGTCCTCTTCGCGCAATAAACCTATGTAAGGCATTAATGTAAGAGTCTGTATCTAGTGAGTGCGCAACTTCTATGTGTATAGCGCGACATGCCAAACACGTAAATATTACGCCGTATCTTTTCATGTGGGTTCGCTTAACCTTGACTTCGAACGGGCCAAAATAGTCTACACCAACTCTGGTGAATGGCGGTTCATCCGAAGTCACGCGATCCTCTGGTAGGTCAGCCATTTTTTGCTCCCCAACGGGAGCCTTGCACCTGCGACATGTAACGCACTTACTGATCACTTTCCTGATTGCAGACGGCGCGTTAACTACCCAATATTGCTGCCTTAGGGTAGCTAACATGTGGTTTCTTCCTGCGTGCATGAGGTCCTCATGCACTTGTCTTAACACCAATGTTGTTAGATGATGTCCCTTTGGAAGAATAACTGGATGTTTGCATTCTACAGGCATGCTCGATTTGTGAAGACGACCGCCTACCCGCAGAACGCCGCCTTCTAATTTTGGATCTAGCTTTCTAATACTACTCTCCTTTCTCACATGTGACTGACCTTTCTCTAAGGCTTGAATCTCTTGACTAAAAATCTGTTTCTGTACATACATGATAACAGCAATTTCTGCACGCTTCAGGTCGCTTGTTGTGATCTTGCTTTGATTCTCCTCTCCACGAATCTTTAACAGATGAGTGTCGTTTGATCTAACACTAACACGTCTGAGCAGCTTGTCTTTTATCTTCAGAGCCCAGGCAATGCTTCTTTTCAAATGATACCAAGATGAGTGATAGTTGACAAGCTGGTCAATACAGTCTGTACATGTTGGACCATTGGTCTGACTCATCTTGACACTGTTCACCACAGCCTTTTTTACCTCTGGGTCATCAGGAATAGGCTTATGGACTTCTCCAGGTGTGACAGGCCACTTGTCTTCGGATAGAAGCAAGAAAGATGGTGCTTCTATCCATCCCTTTGTCCATTGCACTTGATTGACAGGCATTCCCCTAGAAGCAATATCTGCCGGGTTGAGTTTTGTGCTCACATAACGCCACTGTTCTGGTACAGAACCCTCATGAATCAGGTTCAGACGGTTAGCTACGAAAGTATGAAATCTTGAATTTGTGTTCCCAATATACCTCAGGACTGACATACTATCCGTCCAAAAAACTGTCCTGTCTATTTTCATATCTAGCTCCTGTTTTAGCATTTTATCAGTTCGCACTGCCACTGTGGCTCCGGTTAATTCTAATCGCGGGATCGTTACCTTCTTCAACGGGGCAACACGTGATTTACCGATTACAAAAGAGCAATGCACTTTCTCTTCTGCGTTTGTCAGTCGCAAGTATGTAACGGTTCCATAACCCGTTTCACTGGCGTCTGAGAAGTGGTGCAACTCAGAAGAGGCCACAGCTCCAAACCCTGCAGGCTTGAAACATCTGCCTACTTCAAAGTTGCGTAGATCACTAATGCCATGCAGCCAATGATGCCACTTTTTTCTGTAACTGTCTGGAATAGGGCAGTGTCGGTTGCGTGAACACAGGCGGTAATTCAACGGTATTGTCACCACTCAACGAACTTATTTCCAAGCCCCTAACCTCACGCAATTCTTGTGTCTTATTTTCTCCCATCGTAACTAAGTTAATTCTGGTACGTTTGCCCTCGACGCCTAGTAAGTCGATGATTCTGTCCGAACAAAAGGTTGCAGTGCTTCCGGAATCAAGAAATGCGTAGGTCTCTATAAACTTATCGCTTGTTTTCATCTGTACTCTGACTGGCACGACAGGCAAAGCAGTACCAGCCCCAGTTGACGCTGCACATGATCTTAAATTGGCTGCAGCCGCGTTATCAGAAGGGCTACCGCGTGTAGTGCCTTGAAAATCTCCAGCTTCACTTCTACGCGGTTCTACGTGTAATATAGTAGGGTGCAAACGTTTACATTTCCCACACTGAAGCTTTCTTTGACATTCCCCTTTCATATGTCCTGCCCTCAAACACCCAAAACACAACCCCTTGGTTCTTAAAAATGCGTATCTGTCAACCAATGTATTTAAAATAATGTTTGTACAGTTACCAAGAGTGTGCTGCCCCGAACAGAATGCGCACGATTTTGCAGAAGTAGAGCCACGATCACCAGGTCTGTCCTTGACAACAGTTGTGAGTGTTTTACTTGTTTTATTATAACCCCTTGTACTTGTGGGTTTTGCTTGCTTGTTGATTAGCATCGCTTTTCCATATATGGGATCTGTGGCCTTTCTGGCCTCTTTACGTATGAACGTAACAAGGGTTTTAAAATTCAAACCTATCCCTTTGCTTTTCTATTCGTAAACTATATTCCTCCATTTGTCGTGGAGATAGTATGGCAGTTTTTGTACAATGGATCGTAGGTTATCAGAATACTCTAGCACCCTAGCCGCGTCAACGTTTTCCACTGCATACTGGCATTCTCGTAGGAATATCGCGAAATCATCAAGTGCCTTTGGATCATCTGGTTTAATTGAGGGCCAGTCTACCACTTTCTTTACGTACGACTGAGCGATTAACTCTGAGTCACCATATCGCTCCTCAAATTCTTCAAATGCAGCTCGATATCCAGCTTCTGCTGGCAAATTTGAATACCCGACAACAATTTTGTAAGCTTCCCCAGATGTGAACTGCAGAAGATAATTCAGTCTTTCGTCAAAAGAGTCTGTATTCTGGCATATTCTAGCATTGAACTGTCGCTTAAAGCGTGTATAATCTAAAGCTGATCCGTGAAATTTGGATATCTCTGCCTTTGGTTTATTTAATTCTCTTGAAACTGTTAATATGCCCACACTATCGTTGTTCGAGTTTGACGAGTGTTCTGTTGCATGAGGGCTCATTTTGTCAATATTCTTATTCACTTGTTTCAATAAAGGTTGTGCATCTAAGCGAAAAATGTCACCGTCCTGCGCCATGCTCCGCTCTAAGTCTTCTAATATTTTTGATTTTGCATCACTAACTTTGAGTTCGGTTTCAAGATCTAACTCTTCTTCCTGCTGTTCAAGTTTAAACCTTTCTTGCTGTAACCTTTGTTTTTCTTTCAATGCGACTTGTCGTGCTATAAGTTCTGCCTTTTTCTGTTCTTCCTTCATTCTTTCTATCGACACCTGGCTAGAAACGCTGGAGGTATTGGACCCTCGACTCGAATGAGACTTTGTATCGTATTCTTGATATGGTTTAGCAGTTAACAGCCAGTTCTCAGCCTCGTTTTTCACCTTTAAGAAACTGACACTTTGATTCTGGAATAATTGTTTATCTTGGCTTGCTGTTTCTGGGTTTAACAGTCTTTGAAATTCGTCGTGAGCCTCAAGTAACAACTCATAGTCACTCAACCACTTAGAATACTGTGATCGAACAAATTTCGCTTCGTATTCCCCGGATAACAGTTCCTTAAGTTCCTTTGTTTTTGTTTCTAACCTTTTCATTACACGGTGCCTTTCCCTTTCTCTTATGTCTAACTGGTATTCGCGACCCCTTTCGGTCATTGTTCTTATCCGGGCCCCTTCGCCTGGATCGTCTTCATCTGGGTCCCCCATCATCATGTCTTCAAATTCGTTAATGTTGTACTGGGGTGTGAAGCACTAAAACACTGAAATTCCTAATGCGTATTTATTTCTGTATTACACCAGAGAAGTTCCAGAGATTCTTTATACGATTAACTGAAAATAAACAAAACAATTCTCAGTTCTAGAAAATATCAAGTCCACATGCACATTATATACATGTGTTCCGAGAAAACTCGTAAAATACTGAATCGGTACTTGTAAACACATAGTTAGTAGCCTTCCTATGCATTGTAAAAAGTATATTTCTCATACAGTCCAAGGGAAGCAACTACTACAACACCGAAGTTATGTGCAACTCTTGGTTATGCCGCTTGAATAGACTTAACCAAACCTGTGTCTGCTTAAATCCCTTCAAGCTGCCAGTGACAACACATATCAAAATGCATAAACAGAGAATACCAGAGACCCTTAGATATCGTAATCACAATGTAGAAATACAAATCAAGTAAACAGACTAGATGCGGAATCCACACATGTATTTAACTCCATACTAGGCAGTGGCTTAGACTAGATGTACACTATTCACCAATGTAATAAATTCATACTACGATCTAGACTTGAGACTAGATAGCATATTACAATATCAAATCAAATGTAATATCAATTAAACAACTGCCATTTTATCTAAACCCTTTTAAGACACTTTAAATATTAAGATCTTAGTTCGCCCCCAAAGACGAGTTACCTCATGCAAGGGAAGTAACTCGAGATTCGACGAGCCAAGAAAATACCGTTATTGCTTATTTGAACGACGGATAAGCTAGTTAAATGCCTTTCAGCACTTGCAATATAGTTACAAAGGATACATATACCATTTATTTACCTCGATACCACCAGTTTCACAATGAAATTTACTAATGGTTATTTTACGCCCACGTGAGTCTACATGTGAGCTTCGTGAACGCAGAGAACGACACACAAATTCAAGTTTTTAACATTCTAGTAAGCTTGTCAGCGCTTTGACAGTACGCTGTCATATAAACCAATGTACACTGTATTGAATACTGACCGAATTTGAGTGTGCTTCCTAACTTCCAGTACAGATATTTCACGTTTCTTCGTATAAATTCACATTGTTGACATTCGCCACATGTATTTCAACCGGAAACAAGTATTCGCTGGTGCGCGATCCAATCGAATTGCTTGGAATTTTATAGCGGTAAGTTAAATGTATATGCGTCCTCTATGCCTTATGAACTAGAGACATTCGTACCTATTAATTTTGGCGCTTACACTACAGAACCAATGTTGTGTCGATATAGCTACTCTATAACTGCCGTTTGATTCATATAAATGCAAGTTGGTTACTACTTGTATGTAGCCTTGTGTATTCTCTGTATTTCGTTTCGATCAGAGAGATACATGATGCATGCATGTAGTTTGAATCGTATAACTAATGCGCAGATCTTCGCTCTGAAATTTATATTTACCCGTCATTCTATGTACATTTGTTTCGTATATGTATGATATGTTTGTCTGAGGGTGTGTATGCATGATTATGTACGTTTGTTTATATTCAATTATCGCAGACAGGTTCACATTACTTGTCTTAGTTAACATGTTCTCTTGTACAGTCTCTACGTTTCGTTTCAGTTAGAGGTGTACTAGCAGGGTACATGTATGGAATATAATTTTGCATTTGCATTGGTTGTGTATGTATTATGTTTATGTGTAGCGTGGATGTTGTGTTGTATTGTACTTGTTTTCTTTTTCTCTGATACTGTTACTTACATGTGATTTATAATCTTCAAATATGGAGGAAATAAAGATATATATCTATATATATAATATATATATATATATATATATATATATATATATATATATATATGTTATTATGAATATCAGAAACCCATTTTTGAATAAAATTATCTTTAACTCTTTGTTTAAAATCTGACAAAAATACAGTTTGGTTTCCAATAGTATGTGGTTGATCCCATACGTACATCAAACCATAATCATATAACAATTTCTTAACATTACTAAGCCAATTATTTTTACCAATTTTACAGTCTTCTAATGTTTTCTGATAAACATTTTTTATAACAATATTTTCTGAACTCTGTACCTGTAGCCAGTATTTGATTATATTTACATACCTATTCACATACAAAGGATACCTACCTAGCTCACCATACACGGCATCGTTACACGAGTTTTTTCGCACACCTAATATATACTTGCAGAACTTTAAATGTATATTCTCAAGTAGTTTAGATTTAGTATATCCCCATACCTGGGAACAATAATTCAAAATTGAGCCAATAAAAGCATCAAATAATTGTAAACATGTTTTAACATTTAGTTCATACTTTTTAATGTTTGCCACCATGGATAAACTGGTTATGCAGTATAAAAGACCCCGTGTAATTAAAAACAACCCCTAAATAATTAAAATCATTCACAACTTCAATATTTATATTCTTATACATCCAATTTTCATTCTCCCTCTTGTTTGCGCGTTTTCTAAAAGTAATAATTTTTGTCTTTTCAACGTTCACTTCTAAACCCCATTTATCACAGTATTCCGATAAACTATCCAAATTTTGCTGTAGGTCTTCAATCGAATTACCAAGTAGTATCATATCATCCGCAAAACATAAAAGAAGTATAGTCAAATCATATAGTGAAAGGCCACAGTCTATTCTATTTTGCATAAATATGTCAATATCTTCTACGAAAAGTTCGAATAAAATCGGCGAAATTGTCTCCCCTTGCCTCAAGTCTACTGATATATCAAAAAAGTCTGAGAAGGTGTTACAATGTTTCACGCATGTCTTAACCGTGTCGTACATCGAACGTATTATTCTAAGTAACTTTCCATCAAATCCTAAACCGTGCAATTTTAACCATAATGCGTTTCGATCTACTGAGTCGAAGGCTTTTTTAAAATCAATAAATATATAGATATGGTATATTGTATACGCGTGAATATTTCATGTTATTTGGATAAGAATTATTCTTTTCACCGTCGGACGGCGAAACGCAGATTGATAACACAATTATTGTTCGAAAAAACATTTTTTGCCAATTCGCTTTAAATCATCTCACCATACACATAAGATGGAATCTTTTCTACAAGTGCAAAATTCAGCTGATTATTGTAAAAGAAATGTCAAGTTTAATTTCAGTATTTTTCTT